>JARYGA010006167.1:0-26328 GCA_030545235.1 Helianthus tuberosus
TATATAGGTAATTCTTTTATAGCCAAACTATACGAAATAGAAATGAACTTTGCAAATGTTTGTCTGGAAACAAAAAGAGCTTTGGTAAAAGAGTATACCAGGACATAAATTTGTCTACAAATATTTATCCAACACTACAACCAAATAATATCATTAGCAGACGCACACACACATCAGAGTATAAATTTGTATATAAATATGACAACTGTAACGCATTCAAATGAATGAATACACTTTCTTCGTTCGTTTCTTTGATCTCCAACATCAAAAGGTCCCACGACTTTTTTTGTTCCCCCAACAGGGCTACATAAAACATTTTTCTATAACATCAACAGTGGATTAATCTAAATTACTTAAAATGAATAGATATAGGGAGGCCTGTTATTGTAGAAATTGTCTTAACGTACGTTACGTACGAGATGCAGTATCAACATATGGTTTTTTTTGAACATGTGATTTTGGTTTTTTTCAGCAACATGCGATTTTTTTTAACATGTGAAATTATTTTTTTTTAACATGCGATCTTTGGTTTTTTTCAACATGCGAGATTTCTTTTCTAGGGTTATAACATGCGAACTTGCCATAGCGTACGCTTCATACATTAAGACATTTTATACGATACACTTTTTCTAGATATAGGAACCACAAAATCAAAAATGGGGAAAAGAAGGAAGTGATATAAACAAATATTTTTTATACAATCTCTTTATATATAATGCTATAAGAACTGGCCGAGTTACATCAATATCGCAGGTAAGCGAGCAACAAGCTGCGCCGCTACCCCTCTATATAAACAAATCGAATCTAATATTTAAAAAACGGTTAGATTTCAACCTTGATGAACACACAAAAGATGTTTAAACCAATAATAAAAAGCTGAACAATGTATAAGAAGCACCGTAATCTATATTACCGGTGAAGTAGGGAGCACAATTAAAGAATCAAGCAACGACTCGAGACGAAGACAATGAGACCCTGATCCTCGAGTCACTGCAATAAGCAACACAATTAGCATACATTCATTCTGCAATACTAACTTCTCTACTAAATAGGGAGCATATTTGATCGATCTGATAGTAAATTCGAATAAATATACATATTAGATTCACAATCGATATAACAAAGGCAAAAATACTAAATAACATACCTATAAAATGGATGATTAATCAAAGAAGAAGATGATGAATCGTAGAAGAATAATGAACTGACAGAGAGAAACGGCTGAAGAAAAATATGAATTAGGGTTGTCAATTCTTTAGAAAGAGAATGCATACATTAACAGGGACGATTTCATATATACTCCTACAAACTTTCAAGGGTGAGGTTCGGCTACAAAGTCCATTTTTCCTACAAAGTGTACAAAGTCATAAAACACCACAATTTCAGCCATAAAACACACTCAAAACCCATAAATAACAAAGTGAAGGGCATTAAAACACAATATTCAAACCCTAACAGTCCATAATAACCTCAAACACACCATCATAGAACTATGCATATAAAACACAACATGATAATCAACATAAAACACACTAATGTTAGTCACTCGAAAATCAAATCCTTATCATCCAAAACACAACACAAAACCCGCAAATGTGGTGTTTTAGTAATCTGCACTTTATTACTTGTGGATTTTGAGAGTGTTTTATGGCTGAAATTGTGGTGTTATATGACTTTGTACACTTTGTAGGAAAAATGGACTTTGTAGCCAACTCCCACCCAACTTTATATACCTTTACAAAATTACAAATATCATATATGCCCTTACAAAGTAGTTGAAATATCATAAATACCCAATTCATAAAAAAAATTAATAAATAACAATTTTACCCTTATTTTTCTAAAACTTTGAAATCCCATATATGACCTTTAATTTCAAATATTATATTCACTCATTTCTATCTTAATTTATTTAGTTTAAATATATTTTACCCTTATTTTTCTAAAACTTTGAAATCTCATATATGACCCCTTAATTTCAAATATTATATTCACTCACCTATCTTAATTTATTTAGTTTAAATATTATATATGAAGAATACTATGGTTTATATAAATTTAAGCTTAAAATGTGTTATATAAAAATATGGAGTTAAAAAGATGAGCATATATGAAAACTTGAAGTAAAAAAATAAGTGTAAAATGATTATTTATTAGATTGTTTTTAATAAATTGGGTATATTTGATATTTTAACTATTTTATAATAGCATATATGATATTTTTAGTTTTTATTGGGTATATATGAAATTTTCAAGTTTGTAAGGGTATATATGAAATTAATCCTTAGTATTTTTCAAAGATGAAACTTCACAAGAAAAGAGTCTATAAAAAACCACACCAACAATAGCCTAATCAAATGCCACGTGGCCCAAATCCTTCTTATTTATTACAAACACAAGAGTTAACTTTCGTTTTACTCCTTGTGGTTTCGTCATTTTAACGATTTTTCCCCAATCATTCAAAAAGTGCAATTTTCCTCCCTGATGTTATTGTTGGTTTTTTAATATACTCCCTGCCCTTAACTCCGTTCATTTTTGTTATTAAAAGTAAGGGGTACTTTTGTCTTTTCAATTCAAAGTATCTTATGAGAAGGGTATTTTGGTAATTTTACAAGTGTGGATTTAATTATTTATTTATATTTCCTAAAATCTTTTATTGTCTTTCATATATTGAAAATCGAAAATAAAAAACAAAAGTCTAATTATTTTTATCAAATACACATATAGATGCAAAGTACACACATATGTTCCCCTTTCTCAAAACTAGTCACATACCCCACCATTTTTGCCTGTCATCACAACTTGCCACCTCCACCTCAGTTACCACCACCTGCCACTGAACGACACCTCCACAGATCTTAGCGAAGCAAATGGATACCACCACCATTATCACCACCACACCTGCAAATCAAAACACCACCTGAAAATCGAACAACCTACAAATCGAACCACCTGCAAATCAAACCACCACCTGCAAATCGTGTGTTGGACGATGGGGGTTTAGAACTCGAAGAAAAATGGGCGGCGACTAGGGTTTATGTTTTGAGCTCAGATCTGAGTGGTCTAATGACGACGGCTAGGGTTTTGGTTTGAGTGGTGGTGGTAAGATGAATCAGATCTGCTTAAAGGGTTTCTAATATGGGGCAGTGATGGTGATGGTAGGCTGATTTTGCTCAATTGTTGGTGGTGGTGGGTTGATCTCGATTTAGATAGGGTTGTGGTAGTGGTTGCTTTGGTATGGTGGTTGCTAGTTGTAAGTCCAAGAACCCCAATCGGATATCATAATACACTAAACAAGTTGCGGAATAACAAGAAAAGTGTAGAAGAAGAAGGATTGTATTAATTGAATATCAAAGGTGCACACGATCACAAAGGATCGTCTGGTACACGATTACATTGTTTAAAAACAATCAACAACCTTTTGATGACCTAGGCTCACCCATTTATAGCTACATAGGGTGACCTTAATACAACCTGGGCCAAGCCCACATGCACACTATTAACTAAACAAGCCCAAAACATTTAATTAGCCCACATGGCTTATCCCAATACTATCTAACCCACTAGAAAACTAAGCAAAATAGCTTATAATTGTGTTTTATAAAGATAAGCGTAAACCTACTCAATTATATGGCCTTAAAATATCCCCCTAAGTTTATGTTGTCTTTATCAAACTGTTGTCTTCATCATGTCTCTGTGAGAATTCACTTCGTGTCTTCATTCTCTGTTGGTGCACAATGTCTACAGCCTACGTCTTAAGTCTAGGTCATGTTTGTATAGGGTTTTACAGGGGTCAAAAGTGTAATTATGTGTTATTTGATGTAATTCCGCTTGAAATGACACATAGTCATTTCAAGCGAAATCAGATGATGTGATTCCGCTCGAAATGACATGTGTCATTTCAAGCGAAATCTCAAGCCTATATATAGGTGAGTTAGTTTCTCATTTGGCACGGAATCAGAAGTTGTATACCGAATTGCTGCCGGATTTTCAAGTGAATTATTAATGAGAAACAAGTGTTAAAGTGATATTCTCTGTTTTCTACTCAATTATGTACTGATTCAGCTCTGTTTGTTTGATTCCGCCTCTCAAACAGTGTGTATTGCCTCTGATTGACTCACTTGGTCGGTAAAACGATCCTACAATTGGTATCAGAGCCAGTTATGAGCCAATACACTTGAATCAGTGCCTTTTTGATACACTTTTTGGACTTCTGGACATTTTAACGGACAAAATGGACTGAGTTTTTGATATTGTGTGTAAAACAGTGTTTAAACAAACCCTTGAGAGAATCAGATCAAAATTCAGACTAAATCATATAAAAATGGACTAAAAACCTTATTCCGCTTGAACGAGACATTTGATTCCGCTTCAAAAACTGTGGTAATTCCAAGCGAAATAAGAGATTCCGCTTGAAAAGATCTGATTCCGCTTGAACAATTGAAGTAATTTCAAGCGAAATAAGTGATTCCGCTTGAAAGTCACCTTATTTCGTTTGAGTTGGTGATTCCGCTTGAATGATCACTTGATTCCGCTTGAAAATACTGATTTCGCTTGAGTTGGTGATTTCGCTTGAATGATCACTTGATTCCGCTTGAAAGTACTGATTTCGCTTGAAACCTAATTCAGCTTGAAAACCTTATCTCGCTTGAAAGTGATTTCGTTTGAAAGTCCATATTGTTCGTGATTTCGTTCGAAAGTCTGATCTCGTGTAAAACCTGTTTTCAAAACTTGAAAATTTGTTCGTAAACTGTTTTCATAAAATGGAAAATCAAGATTTTTATAATTTCTTTGCCGGTGGTAGAATGACGGCAGCACAAACATCGGGTAGTATTGTACAAAACGTGAATATGGAGAATGAACTTGGGACGATGCAGAAACCTCCTAAGTTGATGAATATTGACGAGTATTCGGGTTAGTCTGGAAGGTTTAAGACGTGGGTTCAAGCAAACCACTTTGAGTGCTGGATGAAGATCGAAACGAAATATGGTCCTCCTACAGATGGTTTGGGTCTTGTGAAGACGATTGGCAGTTTGACACAAACTGAACAAGCAGATTTCAAAGCTGAAAAGAAGATGATGAGTATTCTTCAACAGGCGATTAAAGAGGATATCTTGGTGTTGTTACAGCATGAGGATAATTCACAATCTATTTGGCAGTCGCTGCAAGTAAAGTTTAAAGGGAGTTTTTCCATGATCAAAAGCAAAAAGGCTTTGATAAAGAAACAATTTGACATCTTTACTGGTATGAAAGGTGAAACTACAAAACAATTGATTGAAAGATACTGTCATCTAGTTGTGGAGATGGGGAGATTGGAAATAAAAAATACCAATGAGGAGTGGATCGATAAATTGGCAGATGCGTTGCCATATGATGAGTGGGGTACTTATTTGCTGGTGCTAAAGAACAATTCAGATTATGTTAATTTGAATCTTAGTGGTTTCATAGAGAAGATCGAAGCACATGAATTAGAGTTAACAAAGATTAAACAAATGAATTCTGCAAATGTCCAATAGGATGTCTCACTATATTACAAAGGCAGTTCTCCGGCAACAACGAATCTGAGCCTGAAGATTCAAACAGCCTTCAGTGCAGATTCGACATCTGGAGCTTCGTCTAGTACTTCAAGCAACAACAAGCCTTCACCGTTTGCAAGTTATGAGCCGAATTCCAAGAGTTCAGAACAAATCTCTCCACAAAGCTCATCAAGCTCGAACAATCAGGGATATGTTTCTGGGATACAGTGCAACATTGCTGTAAACATCAAAAATGGACAAGAGTTTACAGAAGCAGCTGCAAAACAACACATTGCACTGTTAGCTTCCGTTCTTGAGTCATATGAGAGTTTGGTAGCTGGGAGGATCGGTAATCCAGACATGACAAAGGAGGATTACGACCAAATCGATCCAGAGGAGTTAGAGCTGATTGACATTAAATGGGGAATGGCTAGCTTGGTTAGAAGAGCCCAAAGATTTATGGAAATTACGGGTCGAGACAGTTTGTCAGGACCAGATCAAAAGCTTGGTCTTGATAAGTCAAAAGTGACTTGTTTTAGATGTAAAGAGAAGGGGCATTTTAAATGGGAGTGTTCGAATAGAGAGGTCGACAACCACCAAAATCCATTTACCAATGATTACTACAGACAGGCGATCTACCACAAGACAAATCAACAACCTGTCGTTCAAAGACCTTAGATCGAAAACAAGCCGGAAAAAGCTCTTATTGTCAACCAAGATGATGAGAAGGTAGCTGAAGGGTTCAGTTGGGACAAGTATATCCCGGGCAGTGAGGGTAGAGCAATGATGGCTGAGATTGTGGAGGTGTCTGAGAGTGTTGTTGAGACAGAGGTTGTTAGTGAAGATGTGTCTTAAGAAAATTTGGTTGATCTCGAGGAAGTTGCTGCAGAAGTCTACTATTATCAATCCCAATAGGAGGATTTAGCTAGTTCTTTAAAATCAATCATGCCTCCTAATGTGTTTGATTCTTTTGCAGGTTTTTTCAGTGAGCCAACAACCGGATTTTGCCCGCAGTATGAGGTTGAGAAAGCTCCGATTGAAGAGATAATTGATGTCTCAAAAGAAATGACTGAAGAAACACTGAAAGAGATTGCTGACAAAGCCTTGATGGCAAAACTGAAAGAGGTAGACACGGAATCTGTAAAACCAGAGTCTGTTGATACTGAGTCAGTTGAAAAACTGTCGGTCAAAGCAGAGTTAGGTCAAAAGGAGTCTGATGGGAAATTGGAAAGTGAGGAGATTAAATCAAAAGGAGTGTCTGAGTCAGAATCTGATAATGTCGGTAAACAGGATGTTAAAATTGATCAAGAGGAAAAGATTGTTGAAAATATTGAGTCAATGTCTGAAACTTCATGCGAAAACTGTTCAAAACCCAGCATGGAGTGTCTTGAAAAGGACACAAAGTTTCAGGAATTGAAACAATATACTGATGAACTTAAATTTGATCTGAGTGAAGTAAAAGAAGCGTATGACAAGTTGGCTAAATCTATCAAAATGATTCAAAATGAGAGTCTTGAAAACGATAAAGCCACAAAATTGTTAAAATCAACAGTTTTTTATAAACAAAAGGAAATCAACTTTCATTTGGACACGATTGCTTCATTGAAAAAGGAATTGGAGTTAACAAAAATTGAGAATGAAAGAATTGATAAGAAGTTGATGAGTTATGTTGCATCTTCATATGTGATTGAACAGATTGTCCTGCAACAACCAGATGCAACACATGTCTTTAACAGTGTTACACCCCCAATGTGGAGTCATTACACTCAGAAGTATCCAGATGGGGTAGAAGCTGCTTTGAACCTCAAATTGAGAACCATTGAGAATGAGTTTCCTGAAAGTATTGATGTTACATTCTCTCCGTCTGACACTGACAATGAGTCACAGGTGATCAAGACCGTTGTTGACCAAGTGTTAGACGAAGAGAGTGATAACTCAGATTTTGAAACTGTGAAAACTCATTTGGAAAATTCCAGTTCTGAGTGTGAAGATGATGGTAACTTTTTGGACAAGTTTATACCAAAATCAGAAAAGGTTGTGAATGATGATCCGATCATGGTGGTCTACACAATGATTGGAACTGACAAACTCTATTCTGATGTTGAGTATCCAATCTAGAACGCGAACATGAAAAATGTTGAAAAGGTGTTTAAATTGGTTGAGATTGACATTTCTGAGGTAAACAACAATGAGTTCTTTTTTAAACCTAAAAAGTATTTTGTGAAACAAAACAACCCTGGGAAGAATCATAGGGTGGGTAACAATGGGTCTAACAAAAAAAATGGAAACAATTTTAAAAACAAAGGTATTGGGTTTGAAAAGAAGATGGCTAAACATGAGGTAAAGCCAAAAGATAAGATGTGTGATGTTTTTGTCACGGGAATGAACTTTGTTGATGAAAAGGCGTATATTTTCAGTCAAAAAGCCATTGATGATTTCAATGCAGCGAAAAAGTTGAAAGAAGAGACCTACATGTCTACTTTTGTTGAGTATGACAAAAGAGTTTGTTACCGCTGCAATGAGATTGGTCATATGGCAAAGCAATGTACCAAAAAGATTGAAAAACCCATTTTCAATAAACCTATTTTGCAAAAACCTAAAACTCCAACTGATAACAAGGGTAAAAAACCAATGATTTCACCAGTTCGTATTTTGAAGAGAGGTGAATCTCTGAAGTCCGAGGAAAAGCCGAAATCAACTTTTGAGGTTGGAGAATCTTCGAAAACCCAAAAGACTTGAAAGATTTATCCAAATATGAAAGTTTTTGAGAATCAATCTTGGGTGGTGAAACCAAAATCATCAGTTGAAGAGAAAAAGATGGAAAGTGTTTAGAAAAATGAATCAAAAGTTTTTGAAAATGATGAGGATAAACTTGAATTTGAACTTGATAAATTACTTGAAGAGTTTCCACCGATTAAGAAGGAAGATTTAAAATCAAAAGTCAAATCTGTGGACCCAAATGTCATCTTCAGTATTTCGAAAGTTGAAGTAGATTGTGATTTTGTGTTTGGAAGTATTCCGAATGTTAAGAAATCATGGGCCTCGTTATTCGAATAAATTGTCTGTGATGTTTGCAGGGGCTTCCGAAGCCGTTCATCTCGAAGTGGATAATGGACAGCGGAGCTTCAAGGCACATGACCGGAATGCTAGCATTGCTTTATGATGTTAAATCTTTAAACGGAGGATACGTGGGATTTGCTGGGAATCACGGAGGAAGGATTGTTGGTCAAGGGACTCTAACGAATGGAGTCATTTCGTTTGATAAAGTGAACTATATAATTGAACTTGAAAACAATCTGCTGAGTATTTCGCAGATCTGTGACAAATCATTTACTGTCCACTTTACTAAAAACGAATGTTTAGTCTTAAAACCTGGTTTCAAAATTCCGGAAGAAATGGTGTTGTTGCGAGCTCCACGAGAAAATGATCTGTATATTTTCTATATATGAGTGTCGCAACAACAACAGATCATCAGAAACAATGTTTTGTGTCAAAAACCAAAGCAACAGAAAAAGAGTCGATAATGTGGCATCGAAAGATGGGCCACATTCATGTTAGAAAAATGAACTTTCTTGTACACAATGATTTAGTTGAAGGTGTAAATTTGAAAAATTTTCATTTGAATGATAATTGTGTAGCATGCAAGAAGGGAAAGCAGACAAAGAAATCACACCCACAGAAGTTGCTGAATTCAATCAGAATGCCTCTCGAGAGACTCCATATGGATCTCTTTGGACCAGTCAATGTGGAAAGTATAAGTGGAGATTTATACTGTCTAGTAGTCACTGATGACTTCACTAGATTTTCTTGGGTGGTGTGCATGGAGAGGAAAGATCAAACGTTTGAGTCATTGATGATTCTATTCAAGAAAATGGAAACGTTGTATAAGCTGCAGATCAGGAGAATACGAAGTGATAATGGAACGGAGTTTAAGAATAATCGCATGCTCGAGTTCTGTAACGAGAAGGGAATTCTTCATGAATTCAGTGCACCATACACTCCACAGCAAAATGGTGTAGCTGAACGAAAGAATCGTACCATAATCGAAACTGCTCGTACAATGCTCGCCGATTCCAAGTTACCAATATTTTTCTGGAGTGAAGAAGTGGCAGCGGCATGCTATACATTGAATCGCGTTCTTACTGTGAAGAAATACAAAAAGACCTGCTTTGAACTTCTTCATAGATATAAGCCAAATCTGAAGTTTCTAGAACCGTTCGGATCACCGTGTACTTTCATTAATCCTGATGGCAAGTTCGGTGTAAAAAGCAATGAGGGTTTCTTTTTTGGATATGCGAGTCCGCTAAAAAGAGTGTTCGTTCCATGTCTGAAGAAGGTAATTGAAGTTCAGCATGTAGACTGTCAGAAGCATACGGCTCCACCGCAACTTCCCGGACAAAGATTGCTTTTCGATTACGACAAACTCTGGGAATCTTTCCAACTGCCGACAGATTCGAGTGAAGAGGAACTTGCTTACTTATACCAACAGCAGCAATCAATGGTACAAGATCAGATACCTAGACCGTTGGTGGTTTCTCAACCTGATGTGGGTACAAACATTCCTACAACTGGTACAAACAATCACGAGGCTGGTCCCAGTGGAACAGCTCACGAACCACCAGAGGAACCAACTCCTTCATTTGATCAATCCGATGACTCAGATTCGGAAAACGGTCCGATATTTGATGAGGATCCAAATGTTGCTACGACTGAAGCTGAGGATCACACCGGTGATCTAGACATCACTAATCTGCAATCGGAAGTGAATGTGCCTGACAGTGTCATGCCACGAACTCTATCTTACCATCCTTCAGAGCAGATAATTGGTGACCTTCAGAGCGGTGTTAAAACGCGAGACCAGATCAACAGAGCTCTTACTTGCTTTTTTACTTATGTTGCTCCTTTGCAGGAAGAATTCTCACTTAAATGTTTTATCTCGCAGATCGAACCCAGAACATATAAGGAAGCTTTGACTGAAGACAGCTGGGTGAACGCTATGCAGGAAGAGCTGCAGCAGTTCGAGAAACTGGGTGTTTGGAGATTAGTAGACCTTCCTGAAAACCAGAAGCTGATAAAGACAAAATGGGTCTTTAAGTGCAAAAGAGATGATAGAGGCGTGATTGTAAGGAATAAAGCACGACTGGTAGTACAGGGTTTCAGCCATCAGGAGGGGATCGATTTTACTGAGGTGTATGCCCCTGTAGCTAGGCTCGAGGCGATAAGAATCTTCCTAGCATTTGCATCGTGGAAAGGATTCAAAGTATACCAGCTTGATGTGAAATCTGCATTTCTGTACGGGAAAATCAAAGAAGAGGTGTATGTGGGTCAACCGCCGGGGTTTACTGATCCAGTACACAAGAACAAAGTCTATCTTCTGGACAAAGCACTCTACGGACTACACCAGGCCCCGAGAGCCTGGTATGAGACGCTTTCCCAACATTTGCTGGCCAACGGGTTTAGCAGAGGGACAGTTGATAGTACGTTGTTTATCAAGGAAGTTGCAGGCCATCTTTTAATCGTGCAGATCTATGTCAATGATATCATCTTTGGTTCGACAAATGACAAGTTGTGTAAAGATTTTGAGAATGTAATGAAAAAGAAATTTGAGATGAGTTCGATGGGGGAGATGAAGTTCTTCCTAGGGCTACAGGTGGAGCAAATGCCCGAAGGAATCTTCATTCACCAAACAAAGTATGTGAACGATATTCTGGAGAAGTTCAACATGGATCAATCCAGTCCAGCATCAACCCCCCTAGCTCAGAATCATGGGATTTGCCCAGACGAGAGTGGAGAGAAAGTGGAAGAGACGCTGTATCGGTCAATGATTGGATCTTTGATGTATCTTACTGCTTCCCGCCCGGACATCATGTATCCGACGTGTTTATGTGCACGATATCAGTCAAGCCCACGCCAGTCTCACCTGACAATCATGAAACGAATCTTACGGTATTTGAAAGGTTGCCCAAGCATCGGCTTGTGGTATCCTAAGTCTGGCGATTTCTCTCTCTCAGGTTTTGCTGATTCAGATTTTGGTAGTTGCAAACAAAATGCAAAGTCCACCACTGCTGGGTGTCAGTTCTTTGGAACTCGACTTGTCACCTGGCAGTGCAAGAAACAAACCTCAGTAGCGCTCTCTACTTGCGAGGCTGAATACGTTTCCGCCTCGAGCTGTTGCTCTCAGATCCTTTGGATCCAACAGCAGATGCGAGACTTTGGTTTGCAGTTCTTGAACACTCCGATTTTTGTGGACAATGAAGCGGCTATTAAAATAACTAAAAACCCGGTTCACCACTCGAAAACTAAACATATTGAAATTCGGCATCACTTCATCCGTGATTGCTACGAGAAGAAGTTGATCCGAATAGAACATATACACACCGATGAACAGAAGGCTGATTTCTACACTAAACCTTTTGATAGAAAAAGATTTAATTATCTTTTGAAATTGAACGGGATGAAAAATCTGTTTTCTGGGAGGGTAATCGAGTGTGAAGCCGAGGAGGACGGCGATCTGATGTGATCCACGTTATGTTGTCCAGTTTTTGTACAGTTTATTTTCTGCTTTTGATAAAATCCAAAAACACAAAAATATGTTTTTGTTTTTAGGGGGAGAAAGTTTGCAGAAAAATACAAAAACATGATAAAATTTCAAAATCCAAAAACATTTGAAAAAGTAAAAAATGAGTTTGTGTATAAAGGGGAAATTATAGTACATCAGCTAGATAGTGCAGTACGCTAAAGAAATGTAATGTAAAAATGAGTTAAGCAGTCTTGCAAATGATATGCCGATAGGTTTTTACACATTTAGTAAGTTTGTTCGGGATATAAACATAAAAATTTCTTGCTTTTATGTGGGGAACATCTCTCGGATATATGGGTAACCCCCGAAATCTTGTTTGAAAGGTCCCTCTTTCTGAGATACTAGGTCTTTATACTCAGTGAAATCTGGGGTATTATCCCGGGACTTCTGATTTTGCGGAACCAATAGCCTAGTCCCCGGAGAATACTTTACTGCTTGCTTGAAATATAGCGCCGCCCTCAGCATAAAATGATGAGACAATAAAATTGCTAATCAATGTTGTTGTAAAAAAGATCCTCTAAATGGGACCCACCTAAGTCGAACCGTCATCTCTCTGCTGAACGGAAGTTCTGACCTGAGCTCTCATGGTTTCGCAATTTAACCCCCCTATAGATATCATCTAGGTATACTCACCTGTAAGACTGAATATTGGGATCTGGATACGGGAGTATATTCTGAGGTGGTACACATATAAAAGTTAAGCCTTAAAACACTAAATTCGTATCCTGAACAGATTGAACTTTGTGTGAAAATTTAAAGTGGACCAGTATATCGACAATCATTGCAAACTGTTTAATGCTGAAAATGTAATCTAAGCTTAACGGTACTTGTATCTCGTCGGCAGCTGATATGATCCCCTAACACGCTCACAAAAATATTGTGTGTACAGTTTATTGCTTACCATATTCAAAATCCAAAAAGATTTTGTTTTTCATCTTATTTTAGACAACAGACGTTGGGGATCTGAGGATCAAAGTCTTGTGTGCTGAACAAGTCTGGATCTTGAGGTTTGGGTAAGCAGAAGATTGTGAAAAAATGATCGGTTATTGTTTGAAAGTTCAAAAGTTCATTAATTTGAACTTAAATCTTTTCAGAAAGTCAGCAAACTTCATAAACTGGTCAACCAGGGTCATTAACTTGGACTTGGTTAACTGGGTGTGTCGGTAAAATCTGAAAAAATTAAAAAAAAATCAAAAAGTTAATTTTTGAAAAAGGTAATTCCGCTTGAAGACACTTGATTCCGCTTGGAAAGATGATTCCGCTCGAATGTTGATACCGCTTGAATTGCATCAATGTCCATTTCAAGCGAAATCAGGTGGTCTATAAATAGCCAGCTGATTCCGCTTGAACAGCTCATTCGTGTTTATTCCGCTTCAGACACACATCAAAGCGATTTCGAGCGAAACCTCAAAACCTTCGATTTTAAGTCGTTATACTGCCAATTTTTTGTCTGTAATCTGATCTAAGTTTGGTGTGCACATCTTAGATCATGGGAAAGGTAAGATTTTGTGTCAATTTAAACCAGATCTGAACTATTTTTGGTTGTCGGCGATGAACAGAACTCATTTCTTAGATCTAGGGTTTAATATTGACATAAAATTAACGTAAATCATATAAGTGTGATCGGAATGTGTTGTAGAACTATTGTAGGGTTTTGATTGAACTAGATCTAATGTTTTGATTGAATGACGAAGAACAGGATTTTCGGACTTAGATCTAAATTGTTTGTGTTCATAAAAATGAAATTAAAATACACCATTGTGCTCGGAATTCACTGATGAACAAACCCAGATGATTAAATTTCATCATCAGAAATGTGTTGGAAAATTTTTGTTCATGATTCCGCTTGAAACTGATTTTTTTTTAAAAAACAGTTGATTTCGCTTCAAATGGAATTCAGCTTCAAATGTTGATTCCGTTTCAAATGACATTCCGCTTGAAAATGACATTTCTTATAAAACAAGTGATTTCGCTTTAAAATGTTGTCTCATGTAAATATGTTATTTCGCTTGAAATGTTATTTCATTTTAAGTGATTTCGCTTGAATGATGTTTGATGATAAAAAATTTCTAAGTGTTTGATTTATTTGTATTGTGTTGATTTTCAGGCTTCGAATGTGATTTTTGATCCATTGCACAACAGTTGCTTTGATTTTAATGAGGTGAAGATTCCAAAGTTGTCTGATTTCAGGAGTATTTTGGAGTTCATGAGGAGATTGCCAATTCAGAAAGCATTGACGAACCAACACTTGGTTTTTAAATCTCATATCGAACGTTTTTGGAAGAACGCAACATATGATGAAGAAAGCAAAGTAATCAATTCGTTTGTTAAGCTAAATGGTGAAAAGAAACCAATTATTATCTCGGAGGCATATGTACGTGAAGTTTTGGATTTTCCTGATGATGAAGACTCACCGACGAAATTTCCTGAGAGAATGGTAAAAGGTTGTATGCTGCGGATGGGTTATGCTGGTGCTCTAAATAGTGCTAATTACTTGAAATCAAAGTTTACAAAGCCATATAAGTTTATTATTCACTCGGTGCTGCATGATCTAAGTCATTGTAAGGGAGGTTATGATGCTATAAGAGACTATCAGATGAACATGGTGACAGCTCTTGTATTGAACAAAAAATATAACTTTTCAAAGATTGTGTTTCATTATATGGTGGAGAACATTACGTCAAAGAGTAAGACTTGGGTGTATCCAAGATTTGTTCAAATGATGATAGATCATGCATATCCTGACCTTGAAAGAAATGAAAACAATGATCTGTTGGTGCTATCTCACATGAGTAATGATTCTTTGAAACAGTTGGCAAGATATCATCCGAATCATCCAGAGCCAAAGACTAATGCTGAATTTTTTGGCTTCATCAAGGATAAGAATTACGTTGATCCAGATCCAGTAAATCATCAGAACTGGAGGAATGAAGAAGAGATGAAAGAGTCAAGTTATGCAGATGAATTGAAAGTTCTTAAAGATTTCAAAGAAACTAGAAATGAGTGGTTCTTGAAGGAGAAGAAAAAGAGGGGCAGGAAAGCTACTCCTAAAGTACAAGCAGGAGAGGGTTCGTCTTCACAACCCAAGAAACGTCAAAAGAAAACTCCTAAGACTTTGCTTGTTGATGAGTCTGAAGAAGAAGCTGAAGCTGAAGATGAAGCTGAAACTGAAGTGAATGTTGAAGGAGATGTTCGTTTTTCTCCTCAATCTGCTAAGTTGTTGAAATCTCTTACTAAATTCAATGCTGAAACAGAGAAAGTTGCTGGTGATGAAGAGAGTGATGATGTTAACAAAAGTACAACAAGTTCTTCTGAAGATGAAATTGACGAGACTGAGCGTTATAAGAAAGTCATGTCTGTTGTGGAGAAAGAGAAACGGAAAAAAGAGAAAAAGGAGTGGTAAAGATGATGATGATGTGTACAAGCCATCTCCAGAGCAAGATATTGAAACTCAAATGCCACCTACTTCTGGAAGCAAAAAGAAAGCAACTGCAAAGAAAGTTGTTATTCCAAAGGTGAAAAAGTTGATTCTGAGATTGCCTAAACGCACACCGAAAACAAAAACAAGTAAACCACCATCACCACCACCTGAACCATCACCACCACAGTCTCCACATAAATCACCACCAAAACAATCCACACTACCACCATCACCTCCACCACATGTTTCACCATTACATCTCTCACCACCACATTCATCTCCACCACACCATATACCACAACATGAACAACCTATTCTTACTTCACAGCAAATCTTCCAAACACCACCTATTCAAACTACACCTGGTTCTTCAGGCTACAAAACCTTTCCAAACATTCCAGAAAATATACCACTTGAAGACATTGGTGATTTCAATTTTGCGACTGATGAGCAAGTTAAGTTTTTGGAAAAGAAAGTTGAAGAAGTTTAGCTGATAACAAGAGGTTGGTAAAGCGTGTTAAGACTGTGGAAGCTGAAAATTCTTCTTTGTTAAAGAAAATTGAAGCTGATGAATCTGAAATTGATGTGATGAAAGTTCAGATAGCAGAGTTACTAGAAGAAAAACACGCAGAGATGAGCAGAATAAGAATTTCGAATTGAAGAACAAAGAGTTAGAAGCAGCCAAAGCAGTGAAAGAGCAAGAGATTTTTATGATAAACAAAGTGCTAGAAAAGATGCTTGGTAAATCTGTTGAGCAACAATTTGATGAGATAAAGATTGAAGAAATTAGAGCTCGAAAACAAGCAGAGATTGATGCTAAAATGAAGGATAAGGGAAAAGGCATTGAAGGTGTTTCTGAGGAGAGAGCAATTGAGATATCAGCTGAGAACCCTGTTACTTGATGTGGTTAATGAAGAAAAAGATGTTGATGAAGATGATGAAGAAGAGGATGATGATGCAGAAAAAGATGATGAAGTATTTTCTACAAGTAGCCACAGTGATGATGATGATAATAATGATGACGATCAAGGTGCTACTGGTGTTAAAGTTTCTGAGAAATCGAATAAACAAAAAGTTGATGATTATATGCATGATGATGTGAATGAAGAACATGAAAGTGCTGAAGGTGAGGGGGAGCACACTGATGATCAAAATATTGATGAAGTTGAGAAGTTAATCTTGCGGTTAGAACCTGCAGTAGAGGAAGGTGAGTTCAGGCATACGTATACAATGGCTGATATTAAAGAAATGACACGTATTGTTGATCCTGATTTCAAGTTCGATTTTGAAGAAGATTTGAACGTTTTCGATATCAACCAACAGCCAGAGTATCAATATAAGTATGTTAAGGATGCTGATCTGTATGATAGAGTTGAAGTCGAAGATTGCAGTGATGAAGAAGATGTGAATGTTGATACTTCTAAGTTTCCTACACTTGTCGAATTTTTCACTCAAGAGAATAGAGATGAGCTGAGAAGGAAAGTAGAAGAAATTTTGAAAGATAAGAACTTTGATGGTACTGTGAAAGATGCTCAGAAGGAAGAAAGAAAGAAGTGGTTTAGACAGACTAATGAAAGAAAATTCAAGAGGCCACTGAAATATTATAGAAGAGACAGGGAAGTGTCACTGGGGGATATTATAAGTTGGGGTTTTCTACCACAAGTGAATGCATATGCCATCAGAAGAGAGTACGGTGTACAATACTTTGAACTTCTTTATGATATTATGTCCCTAACCTGGTGGGATGTAGAAGAGTTGTCAAAGGTCAGAACATTGAACTATCCAATCAGAAAGAATGATGTGCCTATGTGGGGTTTGATAAAGTATGAATCATTGAAAAACTTCAAACACTGGAAACCTCATTACCCGAAGAAAGTGAAGAGGGTAAATCCAGAGATTGGGAATGAAGAGACGATCTTGCATGTGAAAAAGCCTAAAGTGTTGAAGAATATTCATGTGCCAAAAATGGAGCAGGATTTTCATAAAGGTTTTGTGTGTTGGGTATACAGCTGTTTGTCAACAGAAGCTGTAATTACCTACAGGACTGAAAATGAAGTTAGAGAAATCTTTGTGTATGATCCTCTATGGCTGGTGAATTGCTCTGCTAAAGACATAGAATGCTTGTTTGTGAACAAAATCTGGTTCAAAGCAGAAGATAGAGATCAAGCGATGCAATTCCAGAAAGTTATATCCATTTGCTTTCAAAAGGGTATCAATGCTGACAACAAATGGAATTCAAAGTGGAGAGAGATTGAGAAAGAAGAAAATTTAAAAGCTGAAAAAGAACGAAAAGCACGTGAAGATAGAGATAACATGTTAAGACATACTTTGAATCAAAGAATGGCTGCTGAAGAGAAGAAAAAGGTTGATGAGAACGAAAAGCTTAGGAAGATGCTGCTGAAGAAGCCTAAGCAAAGGGAAGAAAAGTTTAAGTCGCTGTGAAGACCTGAAGACTAGACTGAAGACTCTGGCTATATCCAAGGGGGAGTTTGTTGGTGCACAATGTCTACGGCCTACGTCTTAAGTCTAGGTCATGTTTGTATAGGGTTTTACAGGGGTCAAAAGTGTAATTATGTGTCATTTGATGTAATTCCGCTTGAAATGACACATAGTCATTTCAAGCGAAATCAGATGATGTGATTCCGCTCGAAATGACATGTGTCATTTCAAGCGAAATCTCAAGCCTATATATAGGTGATGTTAGTTTCTCATTTGGCACGGAATCAGAAGTTGTATACCGAATTGCTGCCGGATTTTCTAGTGAATTATTAATGAGAAACAAGTGTTAAAGTGATATTCTCTATTTTCTACTCAATTCTGTACTGATTCAGCTCTGTTTGTTTGATTCCGCCTCTCAAACAGTGTGTATTGCCTCTGATTGACTCACTTGGTCGGTAAAACGATCCTACATTCTCAAACTTGGGTCTTTTGTTCTTATTAATCATGATCAGCTTTGCTTCTTCTTCAATCTTTATCTTTCATGCAAGTTCACAGGTACTTCTTCAAATGTACTATCATTATCAGATGACTCGTCTCTGGTTCTTCTAACTCAGACACATCTTGTTGTTATGATGTTTCATGCTTTGTCAGCAATCAACAGCATCTCAATCTTCACCAGCCCCTGTTTCTTGATTTAAATCAAGTTCTGTACATGCTTAGAAGTTCATTAGCAAACATTTCTAAGCAACAGAGGGAAATACCACATGAACACTTGGTACATCAAATTTCTCTGAATTTTTTAATGATTTATCAAATCTTCAAGAACGGTTAAAAATTTTAATAAAACAAGTAAACACTCTATATTTTAATTTTTATTTTTGAATTTAAGAATATAAACTAAAACACAAATAAACAAAGAAACTAGTATACAATTAGAATTGCAATGGGATCAAATCACAGTGTTTCGGGCCAGACTACACTTATCAATACTAATTTACTTTCGGTGATCCGAGCGATTGCTAGTATGTTTGTCCATTTAAACTTATTTCCTTTGGGCCTTTTCCATATGACGCTCTATAACTGATTTATCATGTTTTGGTAAGTTAAATATGAACACCCAAACAAATTACAATCAAATCCTGGAATTTTAATCAGTAACTCTATCATGTAAGCTGTTTCCCTACCACATATTTTCACAAGTCTGACTGGGACTTGGTTGAGAAGAGAACAGAATAAATCATAAGCAGAGAGATGGATATAATATACAGATCAAATGAATTTTTCAATTTGATATAGGTTTTCGGGTTTCTTTTGGGCACTAGAGGGCCTCTTTCGGATGTAATTGATCTATAGCGCGACAACGTACAGCTAGGTCAACATATATCTAGATGCAGCAGAAGTTGATGTTGCCTAGCACCTCCAGGTCTTTGCTCACGCATAACAGAGGAGATACACGATTTTTTCAGAAAAGATTTCAGAACTAGATCAAAATTTTGAGTATCGGGACATCACACAAACATTCAAATAGAAATGTGCTAATTCCAAGTGACGTTCATTCCTGAGGTCATAATGTAATTTTATGTTCTGCACAGAACCAGTCAAAGTTTCCAGCCATCAGGATAAATCCTACCAACATATCGCTCTAAAGTCAGACCATTTCAATACTGGTCTTACATGAGTCAGCCTTAATCCACATAGTGAAAATTCATTTCATTTTCGAATGATGCAATAAACTATTTTTATATTTTTCTCATTTTCTCTCACTAAAATTAAACATATATACAGAGGTCTTTCTCTATCCCCTACATTAGTGCATAAATCTTATGCACAAATTTACCTTATAAAGAGTACGAAAAGAAAAACGAAAGAAACTAAAAATATTTTTGTTGTTTTTGCTTAACCGTTCCGTCATTAGATTTAAAACTAATCAATATCAAAATTAGAACATAAAATTTAAATTTGTACCTTTTTCGCTGATCTTATCTTACTTCTTTTATCTCCTTCAAAGGAAACATATCAAGTGTAAAGAAATATACCTTTTTTGCAACAGTCAGATGTTACCCGTTAGATCACTGGAACAACCGCTATCAACATCCAAGGATTGTCAACAACTCCTCCTTGGTTGTCCCTGGAAAATAAGGAGATGGGTAAGACATTGGTACCCAGGCCATCGTGGTCATAGGATTTCCTGAAGCATCAACATAAGATACTTCTCGCAAGCACATGTCCCCTTTTGTTTCAGGGATTGGTAATGTCGATGCTTTGTGTTTTGCCTTCCAAACTTGTTTAGGCTTTTCTAATTTCTTAGGTGCCTTGGGCAAAACAGTTTGCTTTTCAACCTTATTATTTTTCAAAACTTGTTTAGATTTCAAAGCTTGCTTTCTTTTAGCTTTTGAGGCATTCCAATCCCCATCAGATGGTTTAACCTGGGGATTCTTATTCATCATTGCCTTAGGTTTTTCAACCGTCATTGGCTTAGAATAAGATCTATCCCTAGGTGTAACCCTCTGATTCTTTGTATAATATGGCATATAGGGACTATGTGTGCAATTCCTTGCAATGTGACCGGGTATGCCGCAGTTGTAGCATGTTTTCTTCTTCACATAATGAGCATATCCCGATCCATTCGATCCAACTGATGATAAGTTTGAGTTATAAGATCTATTGGATGATTTGTTTGCAGATTTTTCAACCTTTCTGCTCTGCTTCATATGTCCCTGTTTACAACAGTTAGTACATTCACTTTTTTTCTTTCTAAAAGCAGTATTAGATTTAGCATTTTCATTTCTAACTTTTGGATTTAGAGGCACATATTTATTTGATGGTCCTCTCAAAGTTGGCTCAGAAACAGCCTTTTTCACATATGGAGGAGCATCAACAGACAAATTTGATGTTTTTAAACGAACATCAGTAGTCTCTTGGCAAACAATATCATCCCCCTCAACCCAATCCTCTACCTTTACCTCATCTGCACATGAAGTAGAAGCATCAGTATCGTTCATACACTTAAACTCAGGGACTAGCCTTGTTGTTTCAATTTCAGACGTTGTGGGCTCAGTCACTATTTCACAGCTTGATTCAGCTGAACCACTTGAGTTACATTCATTTTGTAGTGGCTCTGATGAATCCTCTACTGTTGAGCTCCAAAAGACTCACAGCTGGATTCACGAGAATCAAGTGATTCCAATTTCTCAGAATCAGTTGCTTCAGGTGATTCACATTTGGAGTCAGTGCAGCTGGCTCAGTCGGTTCATTCGGATTTAAAACCTAAAAGTGTTTATCAACCTCTGCATTTTTCTCAAAACTCAATGTCTATGTTAGTTTAGAGACATTCTCTGATTTAACAAAGACAGGTGCAGATGTTGGTTCGGTTGTCTTTGTTTCATTCTTTTTAGGCTTTGAGATTTTAACTTTTGAGGTCTTGACTGTCTCAACTTTCAGACCCTTAACCCCACCATAGGCCATGTTAGGCATGTTGGCGATCTCCTCTTCAGTTATAGGAATAGAGGTATAGTTGTGATTGTATGGTGGAGGAATGCATACAAATCCCAAGCCCTTATTCCTAACTTCTTTCTTACTGAACTGTAAGTGCTTATTTATCATGTTCTCAACTTTTTCACTTGAAACGTAAAATTTGTTAAAATTAAACTCTGTATTTTCAAAAGTTGATTTTAGAGAATCAAGTTCAGCGGTTAGTTTTTCATAAAGTTCTTTAAAGTGGAGATGCCTACACCTTTCTTGACTCAAGTCATTAAGCAACTGGCGGATATCTCGCTTTTGCGCCTCCACCATATCCTTGTATCCACTGATTTTCTTTTTGATCTGATATAAATTAGATTTGGATAACTGCAGTTGCATAATTAATGAGTTGGTATGTTCTTTGTACCCGCTTACCTTCTCTCTACAGGCAGTAGTACAACAAATATCATCTACATATACCTCAGTAGGAGTAGGAGTGAAGTCATGAATCTGAGTACCTGTATAGCAACCTGATTCCGAATTCGGCGATGAATCGGCAGAAGTGGATGAGCAAACAACAGCAGCAGGCGATGGAGCATCAGGAACAGCAGAAGTGGATGAGCAAACTGCAGCAGATGTGTTGCCTTGAGCCTTCTGCTTGTCAGTCGTATCATATGATTTGATAAGTGAGATCAGCTCATCCGGCTTCATTCTATAATAGTTGGTTGTCAAGACATTCTAATTCACATTCCTAAACCAACTACTCTTGGGTTGATCTGGAATCCTTTTCAGAGCATCTAGAAGCTTCTTGTTCCTCATATAAGTACACACCACAATCTCTACATTTTTCATTTCTGAGAGAAGTTCAGCAAACCGACCAATTAATGCTTCTACAGATTCTCCAGGAAAGTATCTGAAACTTTCAAGGTTTTGCTCAAGCACATCACTCTGAGAAGACATTCCTAAGACGCTAAACTGTGATCCCCCAGAAATGTCTGTTTTATCGAACCGGACCATTAAAACCGTTCGAAAACTGACCGAAAACTGTTCTTGCCAAATCGTACCATTAGACTCGTCTTGAAATTTTGAGTCTAATGATATATTATGTCCAACCACTTTTTTGGATTTTTCGTGCCTTTTTTGTCCTAAAAATCACAAGAGTCTAACCTTGCAGTCGGTTTGCCAAGATTGTTTGCAGATCAAATTCTACGCTTAATTACGTTTAAAACTGTACATGTCAGCTGGTTAAACATCCACCTTTGTCTTAGGTCGCACACCTTGAAACCGTACACTACAAGTTGGGTCGCACACTACGTATATGGACCACACACAGCTCAATATTGGGCCGCACACTTAACTCAGGTCGCACACTATGAATTCTGAACTTATCCGCACACTCCCAGGTCGTACACCTTGAATTTAAACCCGTACACTGAGCTATTTTTGTAGAAAAATCAGCCAACTGAATCCCAAAAACTAAGGAATTGATTCGAAACTCAATTTCTTTTTATTCTTTCCTCCAATAATTTTAAGAACATGCAAACAAATCTTCACTTTTCCAAAACGGATCAAACAAAGACTTTTTAACTGTTCTTCAATCTTCAAAGTTGTTCTTCAAAATTCTGGAATTTTTACAGGCTTCGAGCAAAAAAAATACTAAAACACAACCTTTTTAATCTTCTTCGAATCAGCAGTTGTTTCTTCAGTCTTGTTCTTCAATGTAATATCCAACGAATCGAGTCTTTGAAAGACTTCTTAGGCTCTGATACCAATTGTAAGTCCAAGAACTCCAATCGGATATCACAATACACTAAACAAGTTGCTGAATAACAAGAAAAATGTAGAAGAAGAAGGATTGTATTGATTGAATATCAAAGGTGCACACGATCACAAAGGATCGTCAGGTACACGATTACAATGTTTGCAAACAATTAGCAACCTTCTAATGACCTAGGCTCATCTGACACACGGTAAAATACCGGTAATTCCGTACCACCTGAACAACTTTACGTTAATTGTTTTCGCGTAATTGACCTGATTTTTATTTGATGAAGTCTTAAAAGTATATGAATTATAAAAATCATAGCTTATTATGATAACAAATCCGTTACGGTTAGAAACTATATCCTAGACTGGCGGCAGAAACACAAACAAACAATACATGTCAGTACTAGTCGCGGTAGAGTCTGACACGACACAAACGAGACATAAAGACATGTCTGCACAGATATTCTATAAAAACTTCATCTAAAAATAACATGTGCCTTATATTATTTAGAAAATTCAATTTAAACACCTAATTGTCTAAGTCCGCAGAAAAATGCAGTAATCCTGCGGAAGTGTACAGCATTCGCAGAACGAAACACTAAATATCCAAAAACCCAAAAATAAATATTATTTATTATACATAATATAACGGGTATTAAAAATGATACCAAAACCCTTATATAAATCTTGTTTTGTAAGTTGTACAACTAGTTCAGCAAACTGCCTGACAACAAAGCCAGTACAGGAACTGTGACCGAAATAATAAATTTATTAGTCGAGTGTTGGATTAATAAATTGGACGATAAAAATAGTGCAAAGACAATTTTATAGATGGATTTATATAATTAACACACAATGTCAGTATTTAACCCGGTACAAGACCTGAACCGAATTTATCAACCGAACAACGAAACAATAATTTTTGTGAGTTAGTTTGACATATTGTAACATTTCTCTAAAATGTTGGATCATCAAATCTTATTAAGATTAATATATAAAACAATCAAGTTCTTGAAGTTTATTGTCAGTCCAAGAACCCCAATCGGATATCACAATACACTAAACAAGTTACGGAATAACAAGAAAAGTGTAGAAGAAGAAGAATTGTATTGATTGAATATCAAAGGTGCACACGATCACAAAGGATCGTCGGGTACATGATTACAGTGTTTGCAAACAATCAACAACCTTCTGATGACCTAGGCTCATGTGACACACGGCAAAATACCGGTAATTCCGTACAACCTGAACAACTTTACGTTAATAATTTTCACGTAATTGACTTGATTTTTATTTGATTAAGTCTTAAAATTCTAAGAATTATAAAAATAATAGCTAATTATGATAACAAATCCGTTACGGTTAGAAACTATATCCTAGACTGGCGGCAGAAACGCAAACAAACAATACATGTCAGTACTAGTCGCAGTACAGTCTAACATGACAAAAACGATACATAAAGACATGTCTGCACATATATTCGATAAAAACTTTATCTAAAAATAACATGTGTCTTATATTATTTAGAAAATTCCATTAAAACACCAAATTGTCCAAGTCCGCAGAAAAATGCAGTAATCCTGCGGAAGTGTACAACATTCCGCAGAACGAAACAGTAAATATCCGAAAACCCAAAAACAAATATTATTTATTATAGATAATATAACGGGTATTAAAAATGACACCAAAACCCTTATATAAATATTGTTTTGTAAGCTGCACAACTTGTTCAGCAAACTTCCTGACAACAAAGCCGGTACAGGAACTGTGACCGAAATAATAAATTTATTAGTCCGGAGTGTTGGATTAATAAATTGGACGATAAAAATAGTGTAAAGACAATTTTATAGATGGATTTATATAAGTAACACACAATGTCAGTATTTAACCCGGTACAAGACCTAAACCGAATTTATCAACCAAACAACGAAACAATAATTTTTGTGAGTTAGTTTGACATATTGTAGCATTTCTTTAAAATGTTGGATCATCAAATCTTATAAAAATTAATACATGAAACAATCAAGTTCTTGAAGTTTATATATTTAAACAAGTTTAAAAAAAAAAAAAGATAACAACCCCCCCCCCCTTCTTGCTCATGGTTTTGGGGTCCCCCCCCCCCCTTGCCCACTCATCTCTAATTTGTCAAACCCACCTTTCTAACACTCCACCTCATTTCATCTTCTAACATAAAACTTTTCATACAATTCCTCTCTCTCTCTCTTGTAATCGGCCAAGCACACCACCCATCATCTTCATCTTTTTCAAACCCAAAAACTAGAAAATCATACTAACATGGAGGTGCATGCATGATTCAAGACGTTTGTGAGATTTGAAGATACACTTGAAGCACTTTGGTAGCATTTGAAGCTCTTGGATCATCACATCTTCTTCATATCTTCATCTTTGTAGGATCGGTGAATCGATCAAACGAGATGTTCAGAAGAGTTCTCGATCAATACGAAAGGCGGAATCAGACGTATTGATGTTGTAGAAGCTTGATTTACACTTAGAATCACTTTAAATGTCTAATGTATTGATTTGACACAATTACACGAGCTGGAGACACTTCAGCAGAGCTTCGCTACTGGAATCACAATGTTACAAATGAAGACCCAAGACCTCCTATTTATAGGAATGCCAGACCCCACGAACTTTCATGCTTTCTGGCATTTCGTGCTTTCTGGTCTATCTATTCTAATACATGACTCGATACAAGACGAAGTCAACAGACATATGCACTAACAAACTCCCCCTTGGATGATGACGAGTCTTCAGTGTGTCGAGTCTTCAGTCTTGATCAGTCTTCTCTCTCTTTCCAAAGTATCTTTCTCTGTAAGCATCCTCATCAATCTCTCTCTTCTCTCCTAGATTCTCAATCTGACACTTATATCTTCAGACTCCCCCTTTCGATAAGCTGGGATCGTAGTCTGGAATTCACTATCTGCATCTTTCACAGGTTCAGGAACGTCTCCTGGCTCTCCGTAGCAACAGGATCAGAAACCTGGCTCTAATCTGCATATGCTTATACGAAAAATCCTCAGGAGTCGAAACCTAGCTTTTTCAGAGCTTTTTACCTGCACAATTCTCTACCCAAAACATAAGGTTTTTTTTATTTATAACAATTTTAGAAACTACTTGAAACA
>JARYGA010006168.1:0-20594 GCA_030545235.1 Helianthus tuberosus
GTTGGAGGTTTTTTTTTTTTGAAAGTCTTGCACTTATATCATATGTAATGTGTATATGTATTGCTAGAATGGATATAATCATCCAAAATCTACCCAAATCTATCTCATGTCCAAATAGTCAACACAAAACATGGTGAATGTGGGTCCACCATTATGGAGCCGTAGATTTTGGGCATGGGAGGGGGTTTGGGTTGTTGAATTTTGTTTGAAAAATAAGCACATGAAATGATGTAAGTTGTAGATATTTTAGTGATTAGGCTAATTAGAGGGATTAGGACCCTAATTTGGTATTAGTTCACTAATCATCACTAACTAGTTCACTAGGCATTTATTAGCTAGTGAATCGGTGTCATACGGTTATTATTTTGGCTAGTTATTTCTCTAAAGAAAGTTTATAAAATAAAAACTGGGGTTTGTTATATTATTATTCTTGTTGTATCTTTTATCCCCTAACAAACCATACATTAACCGATGTCACTTATTGGTTATATTTTAGAGTTCACTTGGTGAAAAGCGCTTTTAGAATGATTATTTTTTGACAAAATTAATTTATAGGCGATACGAACTCAAAATACGATACTCCAATATCCGTATTATCACACTAAACATATAGTAATGCTATAATTTTAATGTTCTAGGCACATTGGACCGTATCAGTGTATATATATATACACTTATATATTATATATAATTATAATGTGTACCGGATAATCCACCAACGCTTGTTCTTTTTTTTCAATATATATTCTTATCGCTACACGATAAGATGATACCAAACGACATGAAATGCGAACCCATGCATTTAACCGGACATTGCTAGACTTTATGGACTCAATTAATAATATAATTAAGTCTAAATGCACGTAATTTAATAAATAAATAGTGATTAGGTGGTACGGATTAACCTGAAAGTTTGCCGGTTGTCACATTCTCCCCCCGTTAAAAGAAATTCGTCCCGAAATTTAAGCCGAGTCATCCTGAACAGGAGTCTTCTCAAATAGATGGGGATACTTTGTCTTCATTTGATCCTCGCGTTCCCATGTAAACTCAGGTCCGCGCTTGGAGTTCCAACGAACTTTAACCACTTTAATAAAACTTCTCCTTAGCTTTTGGACTTTCCAATCCATAACCTCGACCAGTTCCTCAACAAAGTGGAGTTTGACGTCAATGTTGATTTCATCCGTATGAATCATAACTATCTCGTCGGCTAGACACTTCTTCAAGTTCGACACATGGAATGTGTCATGAAAGCCACTAAGCTCATCGGGCAACTTTAGTTTGTACCCGATGGTACCAACCTTGTCCAAAACCTCGAACGGCCCGATATACCTCGGATTAAGCTTACCACGCTTACCGAACCTTGCAACACCCTTCCAAGGAGAGACTTTCAACAAAACTTTGTCTCCGACCTCGAAGGCTAAGGGTTTACGCCGAACGTCCGCGTAACTTTTCTGATGATCACGAGCCGCCTTGATACGGTCTCTGATCTGAAAAATCTTGTCTGTGGTTTCTTGAACCAATTCCAGACCGATCAACTATTTCTCACCTACCTCCAACCAACACAACGGTGACCGACACTTCCTTCCATACAAAGCCTCAAACGGAGCAGCTTTGATGCTCGTGTGATAACTATTGTTATACGAGAACTTTACTAATGGTAATGAGTATCCCAATTTCCACCTAAATCCATCACACATGCACGGAGCATATCCTCCAGTGTTTGGATGGTCCTTTCACTTTAGCCATCCGTTTGAGGATGATAGGCCGTCCTTAGATCTACGTGAGATCCGAATGCCTTTTAGAAGGAACGCCAAAACCATGAAATAAAACGACCATCTCTGTAAGAGATTATAGAAACCGTCACCCCATGACGTGCCACTACTTCCTTGATATACAATTCCGATAACGTTTTCATATTGTCCTTCTCGCGGATAGGTAGAAAGTGTGCAGACTCTGTCAAACGATCCACGATTACCCAAATCATGTTATTACCGCTAGATGTTCTATGTAACTTTGAAATGAAATCCATAGAAATTTGTTCCCATTTCCATACCGGGATTTCAGGTTGTTGTAACAAGCCAGACGGCTTCTGATATTCGGCCTTAACTTTAGAACAAGTCAAACACTTTCCCACGTAGGTCGCAATATCACCTCTTAGATTAGGCCACCAATAAAATTCCTTCAAGTCATGATACATCTTATCGGCACCTGGATGAATCGAATATTTCGACTTATGAGCTTCATCTAAAACTAGATTACGTAACCCGCCAAACAATGGAACCCAAACACGACCCATGAAATACAACGTTTCATCTTCCTTAGGTTCCAATTGTTGTTCCATACCACGCAAAGATTCTTCCTTAATAAACTCCGGTTTAAGAGCTTCACGTTGTGCGTCACGAATTTGAGTGATGAGGCTCGTTTGGATCGTTAATCCTAATGCACGAACACGTAAAGTCTTAACCCTTTCTTTCCGACTCAAGGCGTCCGCAACAACGTTGGCCTTTCCCAGATGATACTTTATTTCACAATCTTAGTCGTTCAATAATTCCACCCAACGACGTTGGCGCATATTTAATTCCTTTTGATCAAATATGTGTTGAAGACTTTTATGATCCGTGAAAATGGTACACCGTGTACCGTAGAGATAATGTCACCAAATTTTCAAAGCGAACACAACTACACCCAATTCCAAGCCATGGGTGGTGTAGTTCTTCTCATGGACCTTCAATTGACGCGATGCATATGCGATGCCTTTGTCACATTGCATCAACACACAACCTAGACCTTGATGCGACGCATCACAATAAACCACAAAATCATCTGTACCATCGGGTAGTGATAGAATTGGAGCACCGCAAAGTTTCTCTTTAAGTAACTAGAACGCTGATTCTTGTTTATCTCCCAAGTCAAACTTTCTATCCTTTTGGGTCAAGGCGATTAGAGGTTGTGCTATCTTTGAAAAATTCTCAATGAATCGTCGATAGTACCCCGCCAGTCCTAGAAACTGGCGTATTTCAGTTGGAGACTTTGGTGCTTCCCAGTTCTTTATAGCCTCTATCTTGGACGGATCGACATGAATCCCTTTCTTGTTTACTACATGACCGAGAAACTGTACCTAGAGAATCCAAAATTCACACTTCGAAAACTTTGCGTATAGCTTCTCGTTCTTCAGCAATTCAATAATAAGCCTTAAATGTTGCTCATGCTCTTCCTTTGACCGCGAATATATTAATATATCATCAATAAAAACAATCATAAATTTGTCCAAGTAAGGTTTGCACACGTGGTTCATTAAATCCATAAACACGGCCAGTGCGTTAGTCAAGCCGAAAGGCATGACAAGAAACTCATAATGACCATAACGGGTTCTAAACGCCGTCTTGGGAATACTCTCGTTTTGAACTCGGAACTGATGATAGCCCGAACGCAAATCAATCTTCGACTAGAAACTAGAACCTTGAAGTTGATCAAACAAGTCATCGATCCTTGGTAAAGGGTACCTATTCTTGATAGTGAGCTTGTTCAACTCCCGATAATCTATACACGTACGGAAGGTTCCATCTTTCTTTTTCACGAAAAAAGACCGGAGCTCCCCAAGGCGAGAAACTCGGTCGGATGAAACCCTTGTCTAGCAATTCTTGAAGTTGGTTAGATAATTCCTACAACTCTAATGGAGCTAAACGGTAAGGCGATTTAGCTACATGGGCAGCTCCTGGGACCAAGTCGATGCGAAACTCGACTTGCCTTTGTGGGGGCAATCCTGGCAAGTCTTCGGGAAAGACTTCAGGGAATTCCCTCACAATAGGAATATCCTCAAGTTTAGGCTCCTCTGTCTTCTTATCAACTACGTGTGCCAAGAATGCGTAGCAACCCTTCCGTAGACATTTTTGGGCCTTCATGCACGTAATAATTTGCAATGGGGTTCCACGTCTTTCTCCATGGACAGAAAGCGTCTCACCATCGGATAGAGGAATACGAATTATATTTTCTTGACAAATCACTTCAGCATAATTTTTCGACAACCAATCCATGCCGACTACGACATCGAAGCTACCCAGCTGGACTGGAAGAAGATCTATACTAAATTCTTGATTGCACAAGACCAACGTGCAACCCTTAACAACCTCACATGACTTAACCAACTTTCCATTAGCCAATTCAATAGAATAGGGCATATCTAACTTGCTTGACTCTAAATTAAACATACGTATAAAGTCGGTAGATACGAAGCTCAGGTCGGCACCAGTATAAAAAAGAACTGAAGCATAATGATTATTGAGAAGAAACGTACCCGTAACTACATTCGGGTCCTGACGAGCATCCTTAGCTCCAATCAAGAAGGATCGACCCTTAGCAGGGTTCAACTTAGGACATTTCCGCTTGAAATGATCCTCGGCACCGCACTCGTTGCATCCTTTGTCCTTCTTTGGTAACACCACCCTACAAGTTTCCATTTTGTGTCCTACCTTTCCACACCTTTTACACTTGGCACTTTCACAAGTGCCCACATGATGGTAGTTACATTTGTTGCACTTGGGTAGAGGACCCGTATACTTCCTTTGTAACACCTCGAAAAAAAATCACGTCCAATGATGTATTGACACATGTACTAAACCCTAATAAAGTCAAACGTTGACTATGAGGGACTAATTTCGTCAAAAACAAAAACTATGAATATAGAGGGACCAAAAGTGTCAACATGCCAAATTTGTGCCTCTGATTGACCACACACGATGAATATATTCTCAAACAAATAAATATTCGGAAGTGAGAAGACGTATTGAAAGTAAACGAAAGTTTACAAGACAAAAGGGGTTAAACGTGTCAACATGTTAATTCTAACCTCTGAGTGACCTTTTAAGGAACCCGGAGCATCCTAATGCTCAATTATACTCTCGGGAATACCCAATATGGATAACATAGGGCTTTAACGCAATAAAATGATAATGCGCGCAAGTTGTGCATTAAAGGGGCCAAAAGCGTCAAACTTTAAAACTACACCTTGAGCGACCATTTAAGCGAACTGGAGTAAACTTGAGTGTCGTAATATCCCATCATACTCTTGAGAATGCTTGTTATTGATCTAGAAAGGCTTTTATGCCATTTCGAGTTAAAACACACAAGTTCGCAAATTAAAGGGGTTAAATGAGTCAACAGGGAGAAACTAGTGTTTTCGGTGAACGTTTAATGAAACCGGACCTAACGGTGTTTGGTTATACCCCCAGACCATCTACAAACTAATTTCAAGGATTAAATGTGCCTAAATTGAAAGTTATATTGCACTTAAAGGTGCAGGGACTAAACATGACAAGTTTTAAACTTGTTTGGCTGGTCATGTAAGGCGTCGCGTTGCGCGACCTTGTGTCCCCTAAACCGTCGCGCGACGCGACGGCATCACTTTGACAGAAAGATCATCGCAGCTGCAGGTTCTTCATACTTGTTTCCCACACATGATTTTTAAAACCATATGATGATTCTAGGGGCTTGCTAACTGATTTTTTTAAAGCTGGTATACACATGTAATGATCCTAAGCAATCTCCTAACACTTGTTGATCATCCAAGCATCCTCCAAACTCTATAAAAGGGGTGTTGAATTCATTTCAAAATTCACACCTTCATTCCATTCTTGCTCTTTCTATCAATTCTGGAGGATCCTGAACATCTTGGAACCTCCCTTGAGTTATATTCAGTCCAAAGGACCATATGTTAGTGTCCTTTCGTGACTAGTTTATTTTATTTGGCTTAAAAAGCCGAAAAGTCAAGCATTTACGATAAACTCTTTGACTTTTAGTTAGACCATAAACGGTCAAGCCATTGTTCGCAACGAACATGGCTACGTGATCATAATTAGGTTGGTGATAATCCCTCAAAAAGGCACCTCCTAATTATCACATTTACTTAGTCAATTGTCGGGTCAAAGTAATGAACAGAAAAGTCAAACGGGTCAGTTTTTATAAAATAATTCATAACTAATAATGTAGAAGCTATAAAATACGTTTTATCACTTTAATAACTTGGTAAATAATATAAGACCATGTTTAGACATGTTCAACCCGACAATTCTGAGTTTAGGCTCGGTTCGCAACCGAAAGTCGCAAAAGTTGACTTTTGCTTTGACTTTCAGTTCTGACCCGATTCAGCTTAGTTCCTTTGTGCCTTAGGGTTCATTTGTGACCATATTATATGTTAGCATAACCCTCTGAGGTTATACTTCATGGTCCCTTAGGAATCATAGTCCATTGCATGTTTCCATTATTTACTTAAAATTGACTATTATGCCCTTATGTTATAAAAATGAGATTTGTGAAAATGTGAGAGGACAAAACACTTTATTACTGATATATAAGTATGTCAAATAAATTTGACATCAGTTTCTGGTCTCAAACTAAAGTTATGCAAGATAGCGTAAAATGAAACTTTTTGTTAATTAAATTACATTTTTAACATAAATCATTTTTAAACCCAAATTTTGGCACCAAACCCATCACCTACTGTTTTGATATTATTTTTAGGGATTTTTGGAATTTTTGGTCAGATTATAAACTTACCTTATCATTAAGTTCTCGTCTAATTCGATAAATGACGATAATACTCTTTTCATTCATAAAGTGAGACTAACACATGATTAACATGCCAAACCTTTTCCTACTGATGTTATATGTTAAATAAATTATTTTGAATATTAAAGGCTGATCAAAATCTCAAATTTTCATAAACATCTCAAATATCGTCAATTATCGACTTTTACGCTAATTAGACGCATAGTATGGTTTAAAACCATATTTAACACCTAAGACTTATTACCTACTGGTTTTATAAATAAATTTTAATACTTTAACAGTAAGTATAAATCTTGAACTCAAATTTCCAATTTTTTCCTTAAAACATATGTGAAATGACCAAAATGCCCTTACAGTGCATAGATTGGCCATAAATGGTAAACCTCACATATGTATGATATTCTACTGATGTAACATGATAAAATAAATACTTTTACTGAATATTTTAGACCAGAACATCAGTTTACTATTAAACCTATTTTATAAATCTTAAAATGACCAAAATGCCCTTACGGGACTTAATTTGGTTTAAAAATCTATTTGGGCATAATTGTTGGTATCCTACTGATATCATAACATATTTGAAGCATAATAACTTATGGAACTTGTACATGACTCATCCGGTTACCCGTTTATGCTTTTACGCGTTCGGTACGGTTTATGTAACTAGTTTGCATAAATTAGCGGAAACTGGTCAAACCTTATCATTTCTAATTCAAAATCTGAATGTATTTAGTTTACCCGTATTATATAAGCCTTCATACTTATTGGGTCTAAATTACATTTTATTCCGGTCATCACTTAATCTAGCGTATCGTACCGTTTTTAATATATCCAGCTAGCCTGTCTAAGTCTATGACTTAATTAAGACCTGTTAGCATTCTAATTGGTTATTTATACCATTATTCCAGACTAGAGCCTTCCGGTAAATTGTACCTATGCTTACTTAATCGAATACGACTGAGTTATTATAAATCTTGCAATTTAGGACAGGAGCTAGCTCAGGTAAATACTCTTAACCTATTTTCCCTTATACGGGCTTGGGATATGGTAATATAATTACCGCATGGTCAGGTATGGGATTCGAAGACCAATAAGTCAGGAAATCCAAATAACCTGTTTTAATTTGTATTGCTTGACTGAAACATTGGGGGTTAATGCGACCGTTTCCTGGATATCCTTGACTCATTAATTGTAATGACCACGACCTAAGCACGGGGTGTAGGCATACACTCGACAAATGCAATATGGTTTATTAAATAATTTTATACCCAATATGGGTTTCACAATAAGGGAATAAGTGGTGTGTCAGTTAATCATGAACTGACATAGTACCGGGCCCCGTATGTAGAGCAAGTTATGTAAAACAGATAACATAAGATATAGTTTGTCCCAAGTATAAAATATTTCGTGCCTTGTGCATCTAAACTAATTTTCATAAACATTTTCAAATGTGTCGGTTGATTGTATTTACCAGTGAAAACTGACGTATTTTCAAAAGTCTAAGTGATAGGTACAAATACGTAAATAGGCTGGAAGCTGCTCGGATTTTTTAGACGAGGAATTTGCAACTCCTTTGCATAAGCCATTAGTCTAATAAAATCCTTTTGACTTAATGATCCTCCTGTAGATTATTACAAACTTATCTGTACTAAATACTTTGATATATTTTAGACATTTGTGTTTGTAATAATATTTTATATTCCAAGACTTCCGCTGTGCTATTCTGTGTATGTTTGACTATGACGATATCAATCTTACGTCACGATACTCCCCACCGGGCCCACTGGGCTGAGCTGTAAATATCGGGGTGTGACAGGTTGGTATCAGAGCCAACGTTTGAGTGAATTAAACACTTGCCTTTAGTGTTTAATCTCAAATGACACAATAGCATATTCCTTAGACCTTCTGAGTCTAGACTTAACATAGGATTGCTCTCATACCTATTAAGTAATCATTGTTTTCGATTTTATGTGTTTTAAATATGTCGCCAAGCAAAGAAGCCGTTGATGGAGATTCTTCCCGTCTGAAGCCAAGAAATGCCAAGCTTCATACCACGGCTAGGATAAGCGTGCGACCGGCTGAAGGAAAGACCTTTATGGACCTATTCCCAAAATCAAACCTATTTAAACTCTTAACCATACTTCGGAGTCCATACCAGAAGGTCCCTGAGACTCCCATATTGAAGATGATACATGTGGATGCTATTAATCCCTATTTCCTATCTTCGAGTTTTGGAATTCCAAACTTGGACTATGCTTGTCAAACTTCAATCCATGATCCAATTTCAAATTTTCTAATCATTAAATCTTTGGATTCTACTTCTACAACGGATCCTGATTTGAGATGTTTTCTTTATTCACTAAGATTTTCAGTGTCGCTACCGCGTACGATTAATAAAGAAGAGAAACAATCGGAATAAAGCAAGGAAGACATTAGAGAACTCTTCTTCTATTATAATTCATTTTCCTTTAAGTCCCTGCATGGGCATTTGATTATAGTAGTCCCTTGTGGACATATTATTTCATCATAGTCCTTGTGGACCTACGTCTCCTGATAAGACTCTGTATATACGTTTATCTATTATAGTCCCTTTGAGGACATTATATTTCAATATAGTCCTTTCAAGGACATTATATTTCAATAATAGTCCCTTCGTGAGCATCATACTTCAAAATAGTCCTTTCATGGACATTATACTCCATTATAGTCCTTACACGGACGTGTTATTTCAATAAAATCTTTTTGTGAACATGTCATTTCATTAAAAATCTTTTGTAGACAAATTATTTCATTAAAGTTCCCTGGCGAATATAATAATTCATCATAGTTCTTTCGAGGGCATATCGTTTCACTATAGTCCCGATGTTGATATGTCTTATAGTCCCTAAACGGACTTATATTTTTCCCTTTCGTCCCAGCTTGGACAGGTATTGCTTCAAAGTCCCTATAAGGACCTATCTCTTCTATATAGTTCCAGTGAGGACATTTGTTTATTATAATCCTTATATGATCATATTTTTAATTTAAGTCCCTGTGAGGGCATCTGTTCAGGAAAGTCCTTTGTGCGCATGCTGTACCAATATAGTCATTTTTATGGACACGTTATTTCATTAAAAACTCTTTGGGGATATGTTATTTTTAAATAGTCCTTCCGTGGACACGACATTTCATTATAATCCCTTCATGGGCAAACTGTTTTAATATAGTCCCTATACGGACTTATGATATTTTTATAGTCCCCATACGGACTTATAATTTCCTTTTAAGTCCCCTGTGGACAAATATGATACTAAAAGTCCTGATTAAGGCACTGTTATAAATTTTCTAATGATTTATGGGAAACTCTGAAAATTTTATATAGATATTCATTTCGTCCTTTATCAAACAATAGTATCAATTTTATTCGAACTTTATCGATCTGCTAAATAACTTCAAATGGTCTTCTTAATGGTATAACCTAGCCAATATGTCCATACAGACATGCTATGATGGTAAAACCCTCTTAAGATAATTAATCCTTGTTAACATCTAAGAACATGTTAACACTCCTGGCAGTGTGACATGAGAAACCACACCAGCCGTTAAGGTATTTGGACTACGTCCAAGCCTTAAAGCCTATATGATCGAATTAGATCACGGCAAGTATCATAAATGCGATGATCAAAATATAAACATCTGTTAGTGATGAAGTGCCTGCGGGCTAAACTTGTTGTCCAATAAGACAACGACAGTTATGGTCTATGACCCCCTGCCTAAAGATATTGGACTATGTCCAAGCATAATAGTATATCTGATCAATGCGATCATGACTAATATCATCTGATACGATGATCATATTATTTAACATCTTTAATGATGTTTTGCCTACGGGCTATATCATATTGTCCATTTGAGACATTGACATTGTGATCTTTATGATCCCCTGTCCAAGGTACTGAGCTATACTCAAGCCTAATAGTCTATATATGATCAATGCAATCATGACTAATATCATCTGATACAATGATCAAATTATTTAACATCCTTTAGTGATGTTTCACCTACGGGCTATATTATATTGTTCATTAGTGACATTGACAATTGTGACCTTATGGTTATTGTCCAATGTGATGGGCAATGCCCAAGCCTCATACTATATAAGATCGATAAGATCTTGACATATATCTTAAATTACGATAATTATATGTATATATATCAACATCCATTAGCGATGTCCATTGATTGGCCTATTGATGTGCTAAAAGTGGTCTAATTAAACTAACTAATTTTAACCCTAAATTAGACACTCTAAGTTTTAAATTTATAAAAAACAGGCTCTCTAAAACCTAGATTACACCACCGGCAAGTGTACCAGTCAATGCAGTATAGCCTAAGTAAGTCCGACTATCGAACCCACGAGACTCTCTGATTACGATAATTAGACTCTAATAGACCTAGACTGACACGGACTCTAACTGTTGATTGGGGGGGGGGGGTTCTAAAAATCCTAAAATTGCAATTAAATTAAACTAATTTAACTAGATTAATTAGACGCGAAATTAGACGAAGACTTAACTCAGTGATGATGAAGGCTACCTAGGCTAGACTCATGTTCAACTAGGAATTGGATTTCTATTCGAAATTAACGTGGTATGGAACCGGGATCTTTTAATTCTAAACCCTAAGAAATCCCTACTAAGACCTCCCGACCCTTCTCAGGAAGAAACTTATGAGACTCTACAAGGCTGTTACGACTACCGGTTGTTAGATTTCCTTACAGTCTTCTAACTTCTTGAAAAGTGCCCTAATATGACAATCTACCTTACAGCGTGAAAGTCTAAGGCAACTATGGATTTTAACTTGGTTTAATAGACACGAGAATGATTAGGGAACTAAGACCGATTTCTTACAAAACCTAATCCTAGCTATATACCAAACCGAGACTTATTAATAACCTCGAGCCTTACAGCGACAAGATTAGTAGAATATCAAGTTTCGATAATCTTTTAATTACCGTTTCTAAGGCTATTGATCAATTCACCAAAAAATTACCCAAACATGTGAGATTAGATAATTAACACGAACCTATTCTATGAAAGACATTCATCAAGATTCATGTGAAACGAGCAACTAATTGAAAATCAACACAAGATACGCATATACACCAAATTAAAGATTCCAAAGTCGTTTACTTTTCAAGAAAATCCATAAACCAACATTATTAACGAATAAAAATCCAATCTTTATCGAACAATCATCATAGCCTAGGTAGTTTAGAGAATTTAGCCAAGAAACATGGTTTTAAAAACAATAAAGCTAAGTCTCAAACAAGAATTCATCGGGTAAAACAAAGAAAATTAACAAAACTAGAAGATTAGGATAACAAAACCCGGTAATTCCTTGTGCTCCAAGTCTCCCGCTTTATCCCGATGATTCTTCGTTCCTTGCAAAAATCTCTAAAATCGTCCAACTGATGTTCTGGTGGCAAGTCCCCAAGCTGATGTCCGATGTTGTGTCCCTCTCTCGATTCCGGCTGATGTCTGCGTATGAGTTCTATATATATATTAGCTGTTGCCTAATGGGCCCAATTCTGCAATCTAATATTTTTGTGTTGGTGCACTTGTGTCTGTACTTTGTCTGTATTTCGTCATGATACAAAACGATGTCTTATGTTAGTCTGGGTTACGTCTTAGTTTGTTACAATGTGCGTTCGATGTAAGTTTGACCAAGTCAACCATCCTCCTGGTTTGACTTGGCCAAACAGTTAGCACATTGGTTGAAAGATGGTTGAGTCGAAGGATGGTCATCGAAGGATTGTTTTATATCCTTCGATGATGAGCTCGAAAGATGGATCTCGAAAGATGAGTTCGAAACATAACCTTCGATGGATGAACTCGAAGGATAGACCACGAAGGATATCATCCTTCGTGGTGAATGTGATCTTTCGATGGGCTTTCTGGTCGACAGATGATCTGTCGATCAATCTATCTGATCCTTCGACCAGACCTGCTGTGTCGGGTATAAATACCCATGTGTTGTGTTCAGTTCAACAGATTAGGCGAGAGACACGAGAGTGAGACAGAGAGCATTCGATAGAGAGAGCATTCTGTTGAGAGCACACACACACTTTGAGAGTTTATAGAACATATCTGTAAACATTGAGCTTGTAACCGGACCCTTCATTCGTATTAATACAAGTGGTGTTAATCGGTGAATCTTGTGTGTTGTGTTTGTGCTTGTTCTCGTGTAAATTCTCGGTTGCATGCTAGCTTGGATTCCGCACTCGCTAGCGTGTTTGATATAACAAGGAAAAGGTTTCATCTCATCCTCGGATAGGGACCTACAAGTGGTATCAGAGCTTTGGCTCTTTTCCTTGTTAAAAACCGAGATTTTGGAGTGTTTTGGACAAAAACTCACTTGGTCTTGCATACGTTTTTACTGATTTTCTCGCTGTTCTTGTTGATTGAAACGTGTTATAAACTTACCGGGTGTGTTTTTGATCGGGTTGGGTAACTTAAAAACTTATTTTTAAGTATTTTGGTGTTTTCCGGCCAAGATTTCCGGCTTATCCGGTGACCGGTTTCTGGATAAGAAGTTTCTGTTTTTGGGCATTATTTTATTGGTTCAAATCTGCTTTGGCAGAAAAGTATGGTCTGAACATACCTTCTGCCGAAAGATCTCACCAACCCATCACCTTTTTCACCAACCCGTCACTCTTTGTCAACTGTGTCAGACAAGATCGAAAGATATCCTTCGAAGTCGAAAGTTCATCTTTCGATCAAGGGAGGTTCGATAGATATTCATCCTTCGAACCAAGGAATCTTTTCGAAACATATATCTTTCGGTTTGCTGCTCTTTCTCGAAAGACAAGGATCCTTCGACTGGGGAGTCTTTCGAAGTCTTTCGAAGTCATCGTTCGACATTCATCAGTGTTCATCTTTCGGTCTACAGTACATTTTTCGAAGGATAAGGATCCTTCGTTGGAGAATCTTTCGAAGACATTGTTCGAAACTCAACAGTGATCTTTCGAACCCTGTTGATCTTTCGAACAGGTGTTGATCTTTCGATCCTTGTTTGTTTAAGTCTAACAGTTTGTGCTTTTCAGGTCTTTCAATTCTTGATCTTTCGGCTGGTTGTTACCCTTCGAAATTTTAACATAGTTTGTGAAAATTAAATTTTTAAAGAGAACTTGTGTTCAAATTTTAAATCTATTTTCACTTAATATATTAATTTTTATAAAATGGGAACAAACGGTCAGTGGGATCCAACCGCGTGGACTCTAACATCTTCACAATCATCAGCTACGCAATCATCAGCTACGCAATCTGCGTCAGATTTCAACAAAGCATGGATGCAGGCTATTGTCCCACCTCAAGCAGCAATGATAACTGCAAATCAATGGGCATTGGTCACAAATCAAAGCAACAGCATTCAATCTATGATGCAGAACGACAGTGAGACTGGTACAAGCACGAAACCACCAAAGCTAAATCATATCAATCATTGGGGATGGTGGAAAGAAAGACTGAGAACTTACGTTCAGGGGCAAGGTCAAGATCTATGGATGTGCTTCTTCACCGCATTTGATAGTGATTTGGAAGTTGCAGGATCTAATCCAGAAACTTACAGCACTATGTCTGATGATGATAAGAAGAAGTTTGAATTAGAAAAGAAAGCATTCATGATTCTCACACAAGCTCTTCATAAAGACATTTACCACCAGTTTGTCTACTGCACGACTACTAAAAGCTTGTGGGATATGCTCACGTTACGGTGTGAAGGAAATGCTCAATCTAGAAAGATCAAGCAAGAATTACTGAAGAAAGAGTTTGAAGGTTTCACGTGTATGGAGAATGAGACTTTGGCAGAGCTATCTACAAGGTTCCATCACTTGTTGAGCGAGATGTTTGGTTTTAGAGTCACTGCCACTCCACAAGAAATGGTGAAGAGATTCGCTGATAGCTTACCAGCAAAATGGAGCAGTTATCTTGAGATTCTTAAAGAAAATGGTGTTCTAGACACAATCAACGTGTATGAGTTGATTCAAAAACTGGAGAACAAGGATGTTGAAGAAAAGCTTAAGGCAAAAAGAACACAAACTCCTCAAAATCCAGAAATGTACTTTGGGATTGCAGGAGGTATCAGTGGAGAAAGACCAGCTTCTCAACACGCGAAGCTTCAAACAGCTTTCGTCTCTAACACCAGACCTTCAACAACAGATCAGTTTGATCCTTCAGCCTACACGATGTTTTCAAGACCGAATGTGCAACCAACAGCTCAGCAGCAACAACCGCAACAGTAAGGGTTTTATGGAAGCTCTTCAAACTTTCAAGCCACTTCTAATCCTAACACAGTTAGATTAGACACTTCAAACTTTTCCAAAGTCAGTGTCGAAGTAGCCAAGGAGCATATGGAGATGTTGAATACCTTGGTTAGTGCTTATAGTGGATTGATCGCAGGTCAGATTGGGAATGTCAATCTAACCAATGAAGATTATCAGCAAGTGGATAAAGAAGAGTTTGAAATGATGGATATAAAATGGGCTCTTGCTAGTGCAATTCGAAGAGCTAAGGAGTTTATGGAAAGGACGGGGAGAACCAACTTGGAAAGCAAGAAAGATACCAAGTATGGGTTCGACAAGCAAGCTGTTACGTGCTTTAACTGTGGCGAACGGGGTCATTTCAAAAGGGAATGCACAAGACCAGCTCAGCATGGAAACCAAAACCCCTTCAGAAATCAAGGCAACCAGCAGAACCAGAACAGGAACAATGTTCGTACGATGATACCTGTCAACAACCAAGGCCAAGCAGGGTCATCAAATGCCAACCGGGGGCTGGTGGTTCAAATAGACGAGGGTTGTGATTGGTCACTTCAGCTTGGAGAAGGAGGAAATGGTGGAACAGCATGTTTTGCTGAAGTAGTAAAGGATTTAAAGCACGCCAGTGGTGGAGAATCTTCCACAAATGGTGTTGCATCTTCTGGAGATGAAGACAGTTCTGGTTATAGTGGAAGCTCAGATGAAGAATCCTCCACTTCAGGAAATGATCATGTGGATGAGACATCAAGAGCGTCAGTCGATGCAGATATTGATGAGCTTTTGGAAGAAGCTACAGCAGGAACTGAAAGAAGATCTAATTTGATGGATCAAGCTGCTTACTCTTCGTCTTCTTTCCATTCAGCCTTTATGGCTAATGTCGACAGTTCATCAGGTCAGGTATGTGTCGATGAACCCACTGTAGTTAGCTGTGAAAATTGTGATAGTTTAAATGTTAAATATGCTGAACAGGAAAGTCAGATTGAAATCCTATCCAAACACAATCAAGAATTGATTGTAAACCTTTCTAAAGCAGCTGAAGCTAACGTGTTTTTAACCAGAAATGAAAAGGAATTTAAAACAACAATTGCGTCATTAAGACATGATGTTTCAGAATTACAAAAAGCTGTTTTGCGAAAACAACATGCTAACAATGATCTTATAGACACAATTGAAAAGCAGATGGTAGAATTGGCAACCGCTCGATGTGAATGTGAAACAATCAAGCACAAATTGGAAAGTTATTCCAATTCCCGCTATGTATTGGATCACATTATTGATGTTCAAAAGAAAAAGGGGGATAAGAAGGGTAATGGATTCAAATCATGTCCTCCCCCAATGAATCACAATTACTCCAAATTGCCTGATGACGAGGATATGCCCCGTTTTGAACCTACTGTGCCACTCGGTCTAGATGACTTTGCAGCAGGCCTCAGGTTCACAACTGGTACATCATCCTCGGGCCAATCTGAGACTGAATCTGAATCTGAGAATGTGACAGATTCATCATGTGTTAAGGAACAGAGTCCTCCCATTGTTGAGGATGCTGATTCTTCGGATGATGAATCTGAAGTGATTGTGAAACAACAGTCTAACTCGGTTACAACAGATATTCCAATCGAGAATCACATCCTGTGTGATCCTCCAGTGAAACCGAGTAAGACTGAAATGACCAAAGAAATGGAGTCGAGTGTATCAAGTTTTGAAGGGAGTAACTTGTTGTACACGCTCAAAGGAGATGACAAAATTTACTCTAACAAAGATTTTCCAATTAAAAATGTAAATCAAGATTTAATTGAGCAAATTTTTGAAGGATGTACTGATAAGTTTTTGGGGAACAAAGGTGGCAAAGTTACTGTCACTCAATGTGATCAAATTCTGCGTGAACAAATTAGAAAACAGTACGGAAACCAAAAACTACAAGTTGAGCGAAAACAACAAGTCAACTCCGGAAAAGGTAAGGGACAGGGAAAGAAGGCTCAGAACAAGAATGTTCAAGCACCTAAGGTTCAACAGCAATGGGTGCAAAACAAAAGAGCTCCTGTTAAGAAAAGAGAACCGAAAATGAACTTTGTTGGATCCACGGGTTCAGACAAACTTGAAACATTTAAGGATAAATCTAACCTTGATTTTATAAAACAAGTTAGAATTTTAAAACGAAATGATCAGACTAATTACACCCAACACACCAACGGATGTGATTTAGGTCCAAGCACGTCTAGATCACAAAGTTCATTGTCTGGTTCTCAGTCTGGTCATCAACATGTTTCTCCGAGGTTTGTAGAGCGGAGAATGTGCTTTGAGTGTGGCACAATTGGGCATATTGTAAGATACTGCCCATACCTGAAAAAGTTGAAGGCTGAAACAAGTGCTCCCCAAGAAACCAATTACCAAAAACGATCATTTTTCCCGAAACAAGACCCACGTGTCTTGAAAGAAAGGGAAAAGAAGTTAAAACAAAAGAATCAAAAGGTAATTGAAAAGGCCTTAAAATCAGAGATCAAAGAAGAAAAACTTGTTCAAGCAAAACCTAAAACTGTAAAACCAGTAAATGCTAAAACAATTAATGCAAATACTGGTAAAGAACAAACAGCTTGGAAACAAAAACAGGTAATTCAGTCAGGGGGAGCACCACAGGTTCTTTTTCCTAATCATCGAGTGATTGAAATCACTTACCTTGATGATCAAGGACGACCCAAGTCCACGAAGGCTTGGGTCCCTCTCTCCAACTAATTTTTGAGTAAGTGTGTAGGATATTCCAGGAGGAACTTTCGATAGTCGTAAGATTGTTGATAGTGGAGCATCCTTGCACAAGTTAGGCGACAGAAGAAATTGTTGCCTTTGATGGAGAGGAGGAGAAAAGGGAAACAGAAATGTCTGTTGAAAGAGATTGGAAAGCTTCGACAAAATGAAAATCATTTCAAAATGTAAATGTTCAAGGCTTTGATCGGGTCCCAGGGATAGATTCAAATCAAAATGTACGCACCTGCAGCACGTCTGAAGTTCACAATCTACAAGATGAACGTGCAGTGTACATTTCTTGGAGGTGTGATTGAAGAAAATGTGTTTGTTGAACAAACCAACCAGGTGTGCGGACGCCTTGGCATGGGTTGAACAACCGCACACTACTTCTGAAAGAGAAAGACTAAAACCTTCGCTGGTGCAATGTGGAAGACCAGCCGGACCCAAAGGTTTCTGATCTTGTTGCTGTCAAGAGATGTCTAAGTAGCTACAAAGAATCGACTTTGAAATCCACACCGGGTGGATATCCAGTTTGGGAGATCACTCAGTTTCCTGTCAATGCATGAAGCAGTTGAAGGATACGGTTTTAAATTTCTAATCTCTCTTTTTACTTGTCGATATTTAAGCTGCTTTGTGAATTATTATCTCGTTCAGCACTCCTTGGCCAGACAATGCTGTCATGATCCGCACCGCTTACCGACATGCCAACTGATTTTTCCAAAATTCGCTAAATCATTTCTGATTAAAACTTAATTTTGGTAAACGGCATTGAGGTAAAACATGAGTTAACCAACATCGGAAAATCATTTTTGTAAATACCTTTGTTTTTTAAATTTATTTTAGTTTGTTGATTTTAGGGGGAGTAAATCCAAACTTTGAAAAATCCAAAAACATTGAAAAATTTCAAAAACACAAAAACAATAGAAAAACAAAAATGAGTTTCCTGGCGAGAAAAAGAGAAAATGATAGTACATCAGTGGTCTGTCTAAACCTCTTTAAACCCAAAATGAAAAACGATAAGCAGCTCTATATAAGATGTATCGGTAGGCTCACAATCATTTTAAAGTGTGCAGGGTGATATAAACTTAAATCGACTGAGGACTGGGTGGGAACCATTCATTGGCATATGGTCTTAGTACCGAAATTTCGTTTGAGAGATTGCCGAGGTTCTGAGATATTCGGTCTTTATGCTGCTTATCATCTGGGTATCATGGTTGTATCTTTTACCGGAAAATAACGGGGACGCAAGTCTAGATCTTCCATGATACTATACATACGTGTACATATTGCATACGACCTCAATAAGTGATCAACAATCACATGTCCAAACAAATAAGTGATAATATATCACAAATTCTTTCCGGGTGTCAAGTTCGTCTCTCTGCTGTACGAAAGTACTGACCTGTTCACGGACTTGCTCCTGTGCCCTCATGCATCGAAAATCAAGTTCCTCATCAATAAGTGATTATATCACACAGGGCTTGTTTTCAATCAAAATAAGTGAGAATCTCACATCATATACGGTCAAACAGATGATAATCGGTATACTCACCGGTAAGATGAACCCTCGTGCATACCTTGATACGGGAATGTGTCGTGATGTGGATGAACACCGGTCGGTAAGTATAAATTATACCTTAACGTATCCCTTCGCCATGATTACTAATGATAAGTTGAGCTTATGTGGACAACAATACCGATAATTGTTATAGGATGCTTATCTTAATGTTATCTAAAAGAACAACAAGAGTGTTTTGGACATGACCGTACACTGATATGATTCTCTTACCCTCGAAACTCGCAAAAAGAATGTCTGTAAATATTTATTTAATGTTCCTGTTTATGTATCTTTGTATATATTTATTTATTGCTTTCCATCTTTACATTTGAAAAATGAAAATTTCAAAAAGATTTTAGGTGTGTTTTAATTTAAACTTTATAAAATCCAAAAAGATTTTTCTTCTAGTTTATTTTTGATTGACCGATGTTGGAACTCGAGTCTATCCTACCCAAAATCCTGATCGTAAGCTGGAAAACAATTGCATCTTCATAAACAGTCGAAGTTAACGAGTTTTGAAAGTTAAAGGATTAAAATGAATATTTTTCTAAACTTTCAAACTGCTGTCGGTTGGTGGTTGATTGAGATTTGATCTCATACGTGTCGTTAGTTTAAATGTTAACTATATTCCAAGCGGTTGTTCTCATTATGCGTTTAGCTTTCTTGCATGTGCAGATGCTAAAGGCGAGGAGAACATGTTCGATGAAAAAGGTTTGGAATGAAGACACGAAGTGGAGGCACTCAAAGGATAAAATGATCGAGTTGCCGCTGTCCCTTCATCAACACCACAAGGATCTGAAGAATTGACAAGTCAAAAGATTCACGAGCATGACTCAATGGAGAGTTCAATCTAAGGGGGAGTTTGTCAACACACTTTCTACATGAAACGGGGAGTTTGTTGATACACTTTCTGCTTACGACGCGTGAAGACTTTGAAGATCCTCCGACATGAAAGACATAGAAGACGAACCATCACGAGTAGCGTCCAAGGGGGAGTTTGTTGATGCACTTTGTGTGGACGCGACTCGGCTTGGTTCGACTCGGCCTTGAAGACTTGAAGACACGAAGATCGAGACAAAGCTACAGCCAAGGGGGAGTTTGTTGGTGCACTTGTGTCTGTACTTTGTCTGTATTTCGTCATGATACAAAACGATGTCTTATGTTAGTCTGGGTTACGTCTTAGTTTGTTACAATGTGCGTTCGATGTAAGTTTGACCAAGTCAACCATCCTCCTGGTTTGACTTGGCCAAACAGTTAGCACATTGGTTGAAAGATGGTTGAGTCGAAGGATGGTCATCGAAGGATTGTTTTATATCCTTCGATGATGAGCTCGAAAGATGGATCTCGAAAGATGAGTTCGAAACATAACCTTCGATGGATGAACTCGAAGGATAGACCACGAAGGATATCATCCTTCGTGGTGAATGTGATCTT
>JARYGA010006169.1:0-51727 GCA_030545235.1 Helianthus tuberosus
AAGGGGCTTTTTTGCAAGATAACGCCAAATCACGCCCATGGGAACGGTGAAGGGGCGTTTTTGGGCGTGATTGGGCAATTTTTTTTTTAAAAAACGCTCCGCTACGCTTGTCTTAGGCAAAATTCACTTTTTAGTGGATCATTCCCCTATATATATATATATATATATATAGGGCCAGGACCATTTCAGAACCATAAATATTTACAGAACTCGCAGAACTCCTAATAAACAATCTTTTTATTTATATATTTTTATATTTAGGATAATTTTATCATTTATTATGTGTATTTTTACGATTACATACGTGTTAAGAGTAATTTTATCATTTTTTATATGTAATTTTATAATTACACATATGTAAACTAGTGTTTTTACATATATGTAATTAGTTATGATCACATATATATAATTTTGGCAATTAAACATATGTAAACTACTTTTAATATGTATGTAATCAAAGAAATACATATAATAGATGATAAAAAGATCCAAAATAAAAAAACTTATATATAAAATGATTGTTTATTAGGAGTTCTGAAAGTTCTGTAGTTATTTAGAGTTCTGAAATGAACTCAACCCTATATATATATAATTTTAGGGGTAAGATTAAATAAAAAATTTATTTTGCCTAAGTAGAATAAGAAGGAATCTTTACCATTCATTTTTCAAATCAATGGTTAAGATGAAAGTGTAGGAGAAATGAGGAGTGTAAGGGTATATATTTATAGATTTTCTCTCTCCACATGCAAGTCACATGCATATCCCACCCCTATTTTTTAAACGTTCATAACTTTTTTATACGATATTATTTTTTCATAAAAATTTTACCGTAAAATCGAGCGTCTTTTTATCTTTAATTTGAGTACCATATTGCTATATAAAATATGAATACTAAAAACCCACTAAAATGTGTTGTATTTCTACGATGTATAACATTTTTTTATGCTGGGATTTTGTACTATATTTTTGTGCTAAATTTTTTGTGCTGAATTTTTTTCTCAATTTTTTGTGCTTGATTTTTTTGTACTACATTTTTTTGCTGAATTTTTTGTGCTATATTTTTTTGTACTATATTTTTTGTGCTATATTTTTTTGTACTACATTTTTTTGCTATATTTTTTTGTACTACATTTTTGTGCTATATTTTTTTGTACTAGATTTTTTTACTAGATTTTTTTGTACTAGATTTTTTTTGTTGTATTTTAAAAAACAAAAGGGCTGGCACATGTCATTTTCACTCATATTTATAAGAGCCAAAATGCCCTTCATTCCTACTTATTAGGAGTACCGCATGTAATCATCATAATCCTTCTTAGGCTACTTAGTCAAAATCCACTTTTTAGTGGATCATTCCCCTATAATTTTAATATGGATTATGTATATCTTTACTATATATATATTTTTATAAAAGGAAAAAACTTCGTTCTACAAACAGACAAAAGCTAAAGTGCTAAGGGGCTGTTTGTTTACCTCTTAATGAGTCTCTTAATGGTTCAGATCTCTTACTGGTTTAGCACTTAATGGTTCAGACTGTTTGTTTCACGAGCAGATGTCCGAATGGTTCGGAGTTCAGACATTTGCCTCTGAATAGTTAAGATTTATACAGAGTCTGAATGGTTAAGACCTCTAATCTGAATTAGTCAGACATTTGGCTCTGAACGGTTAAACATTATACATGCTCTTAATGGTTCAGACATCTTACTGATTCAACACTTAATGGTTCAGACCTCTTACCGGTTCAGCACTTAACCATTCAGATGTTGCCAGACAGCCCCTAAGCCTATTTTTCTAAAGTAATATTATTATCTGAAAATAATTAATGATTGATTTTATTAAATCAACAATGGTAAATTAACAAATAATTAAGGGTATATTTTGATTTTCAATAATATTTATTGAGTTGGCATAAGCATAAGGCATTATAGTTAACCTGAATGATAATGTTAACTGTTTTCTATCTCATTTGAGTATAGTTTTTAGTCTCCCACAAAAAAAAAGGTAATTTTATATCAAATTACTTGTTTTAAGCAAATAGTAAATTGATTATATTTATGTATGTTATAAAAGATCTTCAACTTTTATATAAAATCAAATGAGATATTGGGACAATATTTTCAAACCACAGAAAATTTGGTGGGTTCCATGAAAGGAATTCGAACCTCATGTGGAATAGAAGGTACATCAAGTTGTAAGGCAAATGAAAAACAAAAGGTTGTAAGGCTTCTACGGAATGGGTATTAATGAGCTTTCATTGTGGCCTTGTTCCATATATCTATTGTAGACCCCATCTTTTTAATCTAGAAATAATATTATATATAGATCAGTATAATTTTAAGAACTCCCCAGTTAAAAAAAAACCGTAATAACTCATAGATTTCAAGCGATTTTTTTTCCCAAAATACATATATTAAAGACTAACTTAGAGATGTAAAAATATGTATTATTAAAGAGTAAAGACCAACTTAGAAATACATATATTAAAGACTAACTTAGAGATGTAAAAATATGTATTATTAAAGAGTAAAGACCAACTTAGAGATGTAAAAATATATATTAAAGACTAACTTAGAGATGTGAACAAACAGCCCATGGCTTCATAGCCTAATGACATCTTAGAGGTGAGATAAGACTTTGAGATCAATAGGTTCTGGGTTTGATTTCTGTTTTAGTCAAAAATCACCGAAACAATTTAGTGATCAAATTAGTTTGTGAGGTAGTGTGCTAGCAATGTTTGTAGAAAATATGTAGGTTTGTTAGTTTGCAAAAACAGTTTTCAGGATATAGCCCAGGATACCCAGCTATATTAATAGTCAAACAATGAGCAAAAAATGTAAAGGTTGACACAAAATATACGAGTAAAGCCCTTGATCGATCTAGATCTCCGGCATAAAACCTCGGGAGCTGATAATCGTCGGTTGCCTTGTTCTTCTTATTGCTTGAATAACCAGGATACAGTGCAGGATAATGCTCAGATCTCTACTAAGTGTTACAATGATTGCAAGTGATGAGTGTTAATGTGTGATTGTTGCTGGAAAGAAGAGTGTGAGAGTTAGAGAGCTCGAATTGTGTGTGGCCTATGGATTTGGCATCCCCTTTATATAGTTTCTAAGTTTAACTAACTATGCTATTATTCCGGGATATGGAGAATATTCCCTTCGGAACGTTAGGGACTGTTTCAACTCGTTTTCCTCGTGCATATTAATTATAAATCAGGGTCTTCAGCTCCCATAACCATTACAACATTAATAGCATTAATTAGCATCCGTAACTCCCGCAAAATATGCCTTTCTTCAATGCTGACCGTTACAAGACCCATTCTTCCGCCATCAACGTCCTTATCCTAACCAATTTGAGCGAGTCTTTAGGGTGACTTGGTCCTCATGAACGTTAGTCCTTTGTAACCAACGTTTAGAAGCAAATTGTTAGTAACTACCAGGATACTGCCTCAGGATGTTACCAATATCCTGGTCCGGTATCCTGATCGTAATCAGCTATCATAAAATCAAGATATAGTGTCAGGATATGGGCTCAGAATTTCACCCATAACAATTGTCCCAAAAAATATAACTGTTGGATATCCCGATTCCAACGGATATATTTTTCAGTTGTTCAACATCCTTAATGAGATAGAGACGTTAATACGACTTCATGCAACTTCCAAGGTTATACTTTCTCATAAGTAGGTAATCTTCTGGCATATCTGGTAAGGATATCTGTTTTAAATATTCCTGTATTTTTCTTTGTAGGGTCTGAATCATCTGGTCGTCCTGTACTCAGAACAATTTTAATTTCCTGCATGCTTAGTGTTATGGGCCATTTTCTGAGTATATATATCCTGACTAATATCCTGCTTTTGGTTGTTTACTTGTGATCAGGATACTGGATTAGGATATTGGTATCATCCTGGGCCATATCCTGGTGTTAACTGAATTAACCACGTGCAGGTTAGAGGCTGTGGGTTACTAACGGTCAGATGGACTTCTTCTCCTCAAGACTCGGGCGTATCTGTTATGTGAGAGACGTTGAACCCGAAAGACCAGGTCTACAACGTTCAAGTGGGGAATATTCGCCGGATCCCGGTTTATTAGGGTAGTTTGTTGCATTTCTTTTACTATAAATAGATGGGGGCGGATCAGATTAAGGCACGCAACTTCCACACACACTTTCGAACACTTTTGCTCTCTAGCTTTCAGCAGTCACTACACACAAACACTTGTAATCGAATTACATTGTAACACCTAGTTGATCCGCATCACATCCTGCATTGTATCCTGACATTTGAAGTAATAGAAGAACAAGGCAGCTGCGATTGTCAGCTCCCGAGGTTTTGTGCCGGCGATCTAGATTGATCAAGGGCTTTCCTCGTACATCACGTGTCAACCTTTACTTTTTTGCTCATTGTTTGATCATAGATACAGCTCTATATCCTGAGCCGTATCCTGAAACTGTTTTTACAATTAACTTGATTAACATATTTTCGACACTTATTTCTATCACACTACCTCACTTAACTAATTTGATCACTTAATTGCTTCGGTAATTTTTGACCAAAACAATTTGGCGCCCACCGTGGGGCAAGTGGTGCTATTTTTGCTAAAAACTTTAGTAAAATCATTACTCGGATTTCTATTGTCAAAACTTTTTGCTACATTGTTTTCAATGGCCTCGAGATCAAACATGAGCTCTTCCACCATGTCTGCTACAACCTCTACAACAATTGGTTCGGTGCTTCCACCTCCTCCTCCACGAATGCAAACTTCTTCACATGGAACTGAAAGTCATGTGGCTCGGGATGTTATCCCCGCTCCCACTACTCAGGGATCTGGTCCTATTTTTGGCTTCTAATGATGAAATTCTGAATTTGTTTGGTAGTGTACAGGAACAGATGAGGCAGCAGCAGGAAACTAATCGGATGCTGATGAGAGAGATACAACTCTTGAAATCCGGCCCAAGTAGACCTGCTGAAGAAACTGTCACTCCTTTGCAGCCTAGAGCTTTGAACTTCAGTTCTGCAGTTTACACTGAAGATAACCGGGGGAATATCGTGCCAAGCCATTCTCAGAATCATATTCCTGAGATACCCTCCTTGGTCAGGATGTCAACTGTGAGGAGCTGAGGATATGCTTCAGGATATGGCCAGAATCCTCAGACCGGTAACATGTCAAATAATAATACTCTTGCTACTAACAATAATGGGTCTTTGCAGGATGCAGGTATGACGTCAACATTTACTAGGGAGCTTCAGAAATTGAAGGACATGATATCCAGTGTACCTGGAGTGGTTCAGCCAATTCCGGAAGTATCCCAAGACAGCCACAGGATATCCGCTTTGCATATCCCATCTGTGATGCTGAAATCCCAAAGAGATTTCAAACCCCCAACATGAAGCTCTATGATGGGACTACGGATCCTGAAGAGCATATTGCTCAGTATAGGGAAAGAATGGAGATTAACCCTATCCCTCCGGAACTCAAGGAAGCATGCTTGTGCAAGGGATTCGGATCTACCCTAACAGGATCAGCCTTAAAATGGCTGTTAAATGTTCCTCCTCACTCAATTACTTCGTTTGCTCATTTGGTTAATTTATTTAATAGTCAGTTTTCTTGCAGCCGGAGTTTTGAAAAACTAACCAGTGATCTTTACAGGATAACTCAAGGACCTCAGGAATCCTTGAGGGATTATGTGAACAAGTTTAGTCGAGAATCCTTGGATATCCCACATCTAGATGTTGCGACCGCTGTGCAGGCTTTTAAGATGGGGTTACAAAAGGATTCTCAGTTTTATCAGGATCTTGTAACGAATCCCTGCAGGAATCTGGACGAAACTCGTAGCAGGGCCTTAAGATATATTCGCTTGGAAGATGACAAAAAGATGCAAGAGAGGATGAATTCCACCTCAACCTTTGAATCAACCAACAGGAAATCAGAATCCTCGTATAAACCATATCGCTCCAAGCCATATGGCAGAAATGATAACAAGAAAGTGAATGCTGTTGAAGACGAGGATCCTGAAGAATATCCTGAATTATCTGAATACTGCTTTTCTGTTAATATACCTGAGTTAATGTATGCTATGTAGGGTTTAGGAGACAAAGCTAGGTGGCCTCGAAAGAATCAGCAGAAAGCTGATTGGAAGGATAAATCCAAATGGTGTGCCTTCCATGAAGATTTCGGACATGTGACCGAGGATTGCATTGCTTTAAGGAAAGAAATAAGCTACCTATTAAGCAAGGGGTATCTGAAGGATTTGCTGGGAAGAAAGAAGAATAAAGGGCAGGATCCTGAAAAGGATCCTGAACGAGTAGCATCACCCCCAGCAGATGCCAAAATAATTAACTTTATTTCAGGAGGATCCGACATTTGTGGGACTTCGTATTCTGCGGCCAAGAGACATGCAAAAGAAGCTAAGACTGAAAGGGGAGACAAACCAGCCAGGACGACTACCCTTACAACCGATAAAGTGGTCACTTTCGATAGTGATGACAGGGATACTGTCTAGGATCCTCACCATGATGCTCTCGTAATAACATTGTATGTTGCTAACCATTTTGTACGCAGGATATTGGTGGACAATGGTAGCTCCGTCAACATAATTCAGCTGGAAACATTGAAGAGGATGAATGTATCTCCGATGGACATTACTTCGAAGTCCACTGTGCTCGTTGGTTTCAGTGGAGAAGCTAGGAATACCGTAGGGGAGATAAAGTTACCAGTATATGTTGACGGGGTCAACTCGATACAACGTTTCTGTGTGATGGACTCCCTATCCTGCTATAACATCATACTAGGCAGGCCATGGATCCATGATATGAAGGCTGTACCATCGACTTATCATCCGTGCATCAAGATCCCTACCCCTTGGGGGGTTGTCAAGGTTGATAGTGATCAGCAGGAGGCGAAGGAATGCTACTCATCCTCAATGAAATCCTCAACTAAGCCTAATGATGCATAGCAATTAAAGATGCGGGCCCAGGATATCATGGAGGCTTCTGAGCAGGATGTAAAGAAAGTTATCCTGGATCAGGATAATCCGGATATCTCAGTGCTCGTAGGAGTCAATATCCCTCAGGATATTGAAAATGAATTGATTAATTTTTTGAAATGCAGGATGTCAACATTCGCATGGAAGCACGAGGATATGACAGGTATATCCAAGGATATTATAACATATAAGCTTGGTATTGACAGGTCATTCAATCCGGTCCAACAAAAGAGAAGAAAATTTGCTCTGGAGCGAAATGTGATCATCCAAGAGGAAGTTGAAAGACTGTTGAGGAGCAAGATGATTAGAGAAGTGAAGTTTCCTAGATGGCTTGCGAATGTAGTCGTGGTGCAAAAGAAAAATGGGAAATGGAGAGTTTGTGTAGATTACACAGACTTAAACAAAGCATGTCCCAAAGACCCGTTTCCTCTACCTCATATTGATTCAATGGTAGATGCTACCGCCGGCCACGAGATGTTAACATTCATGGATGCCTCTTCAGGATTTTAGCAAATCCAAATGGAACCCTCTGATCAGGAGGATACCGCTTTCATGACACCCACATGTATTTATTGTTTTACTGCTATGCCCTTTGGTTTGAAAAATGCAGGTGCAACATACCAGAGGTTGGTAAACATGATGTTTAAAGACAAACTGGGGGACACCATGGAGGTATACATTGACGATATGGTGGTGAAATCTAAAAAGGCTGAGGATCACCTCCAGGATATTAAGGGAGCATTTGATATCCTGGATCAGTATAACATGAAACTGAATCCTGCTAAGTGCCATTTCGGAGTGGGGGCAGGAAAGTTTCTAGGATATATGGTGACCAAAAGAGGCATAGAGGCGAGCCCGGAGCAGATTAGAGCTATCCTGGATATAAAATCACCTTCGAATATGAAGGATGTTCAACGGTTAACAGGCCGAGTAGCACCATTGAACAGATTTATTTCAAGATCCTCGGAAAAATGCAAGGAATTTTATGATATCCTCAAGAAGAATAAGAAGTTCGAATGGGGAGCAAAGCATGAAACAGCCTTGCAGGATTTGAAGCGATATCTCTCAACTGCACCTCTATTGATGAAGCCTGAAAATGGTGAACCACTATCCCTATACCTCGCTGTATCAAGGAATGCTGTAAGTGCCGTTCTTATAAAGGACCATGAAGGTCAGCAATATCCTGTCTATTATGTTAGTAAAAGTTTACTAGATGCTGAAACTAGATATTCTCGTCTAGAGAAATTGATATTAGCCCTAGTTATGGCATCAACAAAACTTAGACATTATTTTGAGACACATAGGATTCATGTTAAAACCAATATCCTGTTAAAAGCGTGCTTAGGAAACCCGAGATGTCGGGTAGGATGGCTAAGTGGTCAGTGAAACTGAGTGCTTATGACTTAGTATATGAGCCTAGAAATGCCATAAAGTCTCAGGCTTTAGCTGACTTTGTGGCTGATTTCAGTAGTGACATTCAAAATGAAGTAGATTTAGAAGTACAACAGCTAGGAGAAAACTTAGAATGCTGGACATTGTATACTGATGGTGCATCTAACGTAAGAGGTGTAGGTTTAGCTATACTACTAAAATCGCCACAGGGGGACATATTACCCCAGGCTATTAGGTGTGAATTTCCTGCTACTAATAATGAGGCAGAATATGAGGCTTTAATTGCAGGATTAGAGTTGGCTAAGAATATGAGTATCAAGAATTTGCAAGTATATGTTGATTCTTTGTTAATCACTAATCACTTAAATGGAACCTATGCAGTTAAGGGAGAGAAGTTAATTGAGTATCTTGAAATTCTCAAAAAATTAGCAGGATATTTCGATATTTTTACACTTGAACAGGTACCAAGAGAGGATAATGCTGAAGCTGATGCCTTAGCAAATCTGGGATCATCGCTCAGGATACCAGAAGGAACCCGAATACCAATATTGCATATCCTATATCCTACGACGAATCCTCAGGATAAGGAAGTAATAAGTATTTAGGATCCTGATGATGAGTATCCTGAGGAGGATCCTAAGTCCTGGACGGCTCCAATCATGAGATATCTCAAGGAAGGACACATCCCAAAGAATGAGAATCGTAAAGCCTTTAGAATGAAGGTATCACGATTCACTATTATAAATGATGTTTTGTATAAGAAATCTCTTGCAGGACCATATCTGAGGTGCTTGGAGGATCCCGAAACCAAAAAAGTACTTCAGGATATACATGAAGGGGATTGTGGTAACCATACTGGGGGCAGGTCCTTATTCTCAAAAGTATTAAGGACAGGATATTATTGGCCGACGATGAGGAAAGATGCCACAGAATATGCTCGAAGATGTGACGCATGTCAAAGACATAGTAACATATTATATCAGCCTGCTGAACCGCTGTATCCTATTGTTTCCCCTTGGCCGTTCATGAAATGGGGTATGGATATAGTGGGAAAGCTTCCAAAGGCTCCAGGAGGAAAGGTTTTCATGTTGGAAATGATGGATTATTTCTCCAAGTGGGTTGAAGCAGAAGCATTTGTTCAAGTTAGAGATCAAGAAGTGGTATCCTTCATAAAAAGGAATATCCTGACTAGGTTTGGAGTACCAGCTGAGATAATTTGTGACAACGGATCTCAATTTATAAGTAAAAGGACTACTGACTTCTGCAAGAGTAGGGGAATCAAAATGATTACGTCTACTCCGGTACATCCTCAAACAAATGGACAAGAAGAATCATCGAACAAGATAATTGTCAATAACTTGAAAAAGAGACTAGGGGCTAAGAAAGGAAGATGGGTAGAAGAATTACCCTTTGTTTTGTGGGCTGATAGGACAACGGTAAAGAGTGCAACTGGTCAAACCCCGTTTTCCTTAGTGTTTGGAGCAGAAGCGGTGATCCCGACGGAAATGGTGATACCTACAGCAAGATCCAACCTCAGGGATTATGAGCAGAATCCTGAAGTCCTATGCCAGGAACTGGATACTGTTGATGAGACAAGAGACGCTGCGAGGCTAAGGATGGCGGCATATCAACAGAGGATGTCTAAAGCATATAACAAGAATATAAGGACTAGAAGATTTCAGGTTGGAGATTGGGTATTAAGAAAAGCTTTTCAGAATACTACTAATCCTGCTGATGGAAAGTTGGCTCCAAATTGGGAAGGACCCTATGAGGTTGAATCAGAATCAGGAAAAGGAGCATATCGACTCAAGAATATGGAGGGAGATATGCTACCAAGATCCTGGAATGCTATACATCTAAAGCTCTATTTTAAGTGAGTATGGAATTCAAATTCTGACTCAGGGCGGTATGGATTCTGACTCTTTTATTAAATTTTAATATCATTTACTATTTTGAACCCGTTACTGACTTAAGCATCGGAGGGGTGTTAGCCAGGCTAACACCCACCTTAGCTTATAGTGGTTTTGCAGGATATACTTCGGGATGTAGCACCAGGATACACACTCAGGATACTTCGGAAGATTAGAGGATTGGCCCCCTCTCTCACGTCTAAGGGATCCTGATCCCTTCACAGGTTTAAAGGTATTCACCTTTCTTCCGAATTGGGTTTAAACACCCCGCCTGGAGCGCAAGTTATTCGGGAATAGTTCAAGGTGGCGGGACCAGTTCATGTAAAAGTGGCCGACAATTTCGTTACTATTGGCTATATCCTGAATCCTTAAGGTATATGAGGATTGATCACCCTCTCTCACGAAAGTGTATTTTCATACTCTCTAAGGTTTAAAGGTTTTCACCTTTCTAAGTCTTGGAGTTTATACACTCCCGCCTGTAGCGCATGAAAATTTGGGATTTCCCCCAGGATACGAAGGATTTATCTCCAGTATATTTTGGGTTTTACCCCTGTAACACAAAAATTGTCTATATAATTGGAACTATTGTTCAAAAATTTTCTAAGTGTTTAAGGACTTCATGCACAGGGGACATTCCATTTAAAGTAATTGTATGAAGCACAAAGGATCAAAGTTGAGCTAAGTGTCTCGAACTGGGGACATCTTAGTAGGATAAGACACAAAAGGGGTTGGAATTTAATACTAGGGTTACATTCAATTCCTGGTATGATCTTTCCTTTGTGAACCTTAAATGAATTGTTTAACTTTGATTGAGGATATATCTTTAGGATATGTGTTCGAAATGTATTTTTGGAATACGTTTCGGGATATTTGATTGAAATATTTGGAAGTGATACTTGATTGAAATTAAAACTCTGATCAAACAAGTATTGTCAAAACAGGTTTTAGAAAGTGGACTATCTTTTATTCTTTAGAAGTTTTTTCTAAAGTTGATTGAATTTTTAGAAGTTCTATTTAATAAAAGCTTTCATAATATATCACTGAGTATATTGATCAGGATATTTTCAAAAGATAGTTGTACAAAATTTTGCAAAGCTAAAATCTACATTAAGAAATGCATGACAGAAATTAAAAGGCAACAACAAATAAGTCAAAAGGAAGTTATATTATTAACATGTCAAAAATTGTGCTTTTGGTTTCACCTCAAACCGAGGCCCATCCACCAAAAGCACAATTAGTCTTTACCATACTTACGTAACAGTTGAAGGTCCTATCTCAAAACGGGACCTGTCCACCTTCAACCGTTACGACATTCAAAACAGGTTATACTAACCGATGACCAAGGGCTTCATCCTGAAACCCAGGACCCATCCACCTTTGGTCATCGTATTGTTCTAGTGCAGGAAATATAAATTGTTTAACGACAGGAAAAGTAAATTGTTTGTACAAACCACAACCATGAAATTTAAAAAAGTGGGCTCCGGCCTTGGCACGTATATCCATCATCGCCCACTTCGCCGCCTAAGGGGCAACACCTTCTTGATCAGCAACTTCTTTCCCAGCATCTGCACTAGCATTCCCCTTAGGATTCTTCTCGGCATCATCACCAGCATTGGCCACTTCCTCTGCCGCCTTAGAAGGCTCTTCACCAGCATGCTTTGCAGGATGAGCGACGGGATGACCTCCAAGATCCTGTAGTTTCGCTTCCCAAGCCTTTACATTCCAGGAGGGGCATTCGAAGCCCAAGCTCTTGGCCTCATAAGCCATCCTTAACCTGGATTGGAGAAGGGAGATAACAACGGATGCTTTGAGACTGTCCCGATATGAACTCATATCCTGCTGGTATTGAAGAAGGGCGGCATCTAGTTTGGCTTGAGCATCCTCATTGGCTTTGTGGAGGGCAGCTTGGTGTTCCTGGGTCATTGCCTTGTATTTGTCTTCATAATGCTGGGACTTGGCGGCTGCAATTGTTCCTTGATCAGCTATAGTGGCTTCAGCTTTTTCGAGCTTAATCTCCAGCATCTTATTAAGCCCACAGGCGTCTTCATACAAGTGCATGAGACGTTCCAAGCCCTGCAGTTAAAGATACAGGTATCAATGTAAAATGAGCAGGATAATGGTTAACATGCATGTTCAGGATATCGGAAGGGAATTTTTACCTGCTTGAGGAATGAAGTGGCTTCGCTAAATCCATGATTCTCGAGGGAGAATGTCTCGGAGGCGGCTGGAGAATCCATTTCTTTTCTCTTCCGGGAGCTAGAGGCCCGGGTCCTGGATGCTGGAGGAGCTTTAGGAGCGGTAGTAGTCTTTGAAGTGGTAGGCTTTGGTGTGGCAGACGACTTCGGCTTAGATTCTTGTTTGACAGGTGTTATGGGTGAAATTCTGAGCCTATATCCTGAGAAATATCTTGGGTTATATCTTGGTTATATGATATTTGTTCACATCCGGGATGCTGATTCAGGATATTGGTAACATCCTGAATGGTATCCTCAGGATCACTAACGGATTATGTGCATGTACGCGGGTTAGAAGCTAGCAACGTTCACAAGGACTCATTCCGCGGAAGACTCGGTCCAAGTCGTTCAAATAAAGACGTTGAAGCCGCATTACTCGGTCTACAACGTTTACAATGGAATATTTGGAGCATCCCATATTTATAGGAATTTTCGTTTGTAATTTGTTACTATAAATAGGTGGGTATATCAGATCGAATAGGACATCACACGAACACTCACTACACTCTTACACTTGTTCTCTAGCAATTTTCACTTTCGCACAAAAGCGTTGTAACACTTAGCGATCTGGTCAATATCCTGCACTGTATCCTGACGTTTAAAGCAATAAGAAGAACAAGGCAGCTGCGATTGTCAGCTCCCGAGGTTTTATGCCGGCGATCTAGATTGATCAAGGGCTTTCCTCGTATATCTCGTGTCATCCCCTTTACTTTTTGCTCATTGTTTGATTGTAGATACAGCTCAATATCCTGAGCCGTATCCTGAACACTGTTTTTCCAAACAACTTAACCAGCATATTTTCAACACACTCTTTAGCACACTACCTCACTTAACTAATTTGATCACTTAATTGCTTCGGTAATTTTTGACCAAAACAATTTGGCGCCCACCGTGGGGCAAGTGGTGCTCTCTTTACTAAAAATCTTTGTGAAATCGTTAATCGGTTTTCTGTTTTCAAAACTTTTTGCCACATTGTTTACAATGGCCTCAAGATCAAACATGAGCTCCTCCACTGTGTCTGCTACAACTTCTGCTACTACTGGTCCGGTGCTTCCACCACCTCCTCCAAGGATGCAATCTTCTTCACAACCTCAGGATATTATCCCTACTCGGAGTATTCAGGGATCTGCTCCCATTTTAGCTTCTAATGATGAAATTCTAACCTTATTTGGAAGTGTGCAGGAACAAATGAGGCAGCAACAGGAAACAAACCAAATGCTGTTGAGGGAAATACAACTCCTGAAGTCTGGCTCGAGCAGATCTGCTGAGGATATCGTCACTCCATTACAACCCAGAACTTTGAACTTTAGCTCGGCCGTGTACACTAAGGATAATAGGGGGAATATTGTGCCCAGCCTTCCTCAGAATCATACTCCTGAAATACCCTCCTCGATCAGGATGTCAACCATGAGGAGCTTAGGATATGCTTCAGGATATGTGCAGAATCCTCCGACGGGTAACGTGTCAAATAATAATAATACTCATGCTGCTAACAATAGTGGATCTTTGCAGGATACAGGTGTAACATCAGCATTTACTAGGGAGCTTCAGAAGTTGAAGGACATGATATCCAGTGTACCTGGAGTGGTCCAGCCAATCCTGGAAGTGTCCTAAGACAGCCACAGGATATCTCGCTTTGCATATCCTATCTGTGATGCTGAGATTCCAAAGAGATTTCAAACCCCCAACATGAAGCTTTATGATGGAACAACGGATCCTGAAGAGCATATTGCCCAGTATAGGGAAAGAATGGAGATTAACCCTATCCCTCCGGAGCTCAAGGAAGCATGCTTGTGCAAGGGTTTTGGTTCTACCTTAACAGGATCAGCCTTGAAATGGCTCCTAAATGTTCCTCCTCATTCGATTACATCATTTGCTCACCTAGTGAATTTATTTAATAGTCAGTTTTCTTGTAGTAGAAGCTTTGAAAAACTAACAAGTGACCTCTACAGGATAACACAGGGGCCTCAAGAATCCCTAAGGGATTATGTGAACAAGTTCAGCCGGGAATCTTTAGACATTCCGCATCTTGATGTTGCAACAGCTGTGCAAGCTTTCAAGATGGGGCTGCAAAAAGATTCTCAATTTTACCAAGACCTTGTAATGAACCCATGCAGGAACTTGGATGAAGCTCGAAACAGGGCCCTAAGATATATTCGATTGGAGGATGAAAGAAAGATGCAAGAGAGGATGAACTCATCCAACACCTATAAGTCGACTAACAGGAAGTCAGAATCCTCATTTAAGCCATATGGTAGAAATGAAAACAAGAAAGTGAATGCTATCGAAGACGAGGATCCTGAAGAATATCCTGAATTATCTGAATATTGCTTTTCTGTTAACATTCCTGAATTGATGTATGCCATGCAGGGTTTAGGAGACAAGGCTAGGTGGCCTCGAAAGAATCAACAAAAAGCCGATTGGAAAGATAAGTCAAAATGGTGTGCCTTCCACGAAGATTTCGGACATGTGACTGAGGATTGCATTGCTCTAAGAAAAGAAATAAGCTATCTTCTAAGCAAGGGATATCTGAAAGATCTCTTAGGAAGAAAGAAGAATAAGGGTCAGGATACTGAGAAGGATCTTGAGCGAGCAGCGTCACCTCCCGCGGATGCCAAGATAATCAACTTTATTTCGGGAGGATCCGACATTTGTGGGACTTCGTATTCGGCGGCGAAGAGACATGCAAAAGAAGCTAAGGCCGAAAGGGGAGACAAACCTATCAGGATGACTACCCTCACAACTGACAAAGTGATCACATTTGATGCTGATGACAGGGATACTGTCCAGGATCCTCATCATGATGCTCTGGTAATAACATTATATGTGGCTAACCATTTTGTACGCAGGATATTGGTTGATAATGGCAGCTCCGTCAACATAATGCAACTAGAGACTCTGAAGAGAATGAATGTATCCCCGATGGATATCACTTCGAAGTCCACCGTGCTTGTTGGGTTCACTGGAGAGGCTAGGAACACAGTGGGAGAGATAAAGTTACCAGTATATGTTGAAGGAGTCAACTCGATACAACGTTTCTGTGTGATGGATTCTCTATCCTGCTATAACATCATACTGGGAAGACCATGGATTCACGATATGAAGGCTGTGCCATCAACATATCACCAATGCATCAAGATCCCTACCCCTTGGGGAGTTGTCAAGGTTGATAGTGATCAGCAGGAGGCGAAAGAATGCTACTCATCCTCGATGAAATCCTCAACCAAGCCTAGTGCAGCATAGCAATTAAAGATGCGGGCCCAGGATATCGTGGAGGATTCGGAGCAGGATGTGAAGAAAATTATCCTGGATCAGGATAATCCTGATATCTCGGTGCTCGTAGGAACCAATATTCCTCAGGATATTGAAGAGCAGTTAACTAACTTTTTGAAATGCAGGATGTCAACATTTGCATGGAAGCATGAGGATTTGACAGGTATATCCAAAGACATTATCACTCACAAGCTTGGAATTGACAGATCATTCAAGCCTGTTCAGCAAAAAAAGAAGGAAATTTGCTCCTGAGCGGAATACGATTATCCAAGAGGAAGTTGAAAGATTGTTGAAGTCCAGGATGATTAGAGAAGTCAAGTTTCCAAGATGGCTAGCAAACGTAGTCGTGGTACAGAAGAAAAATGGGAAATGGAGAGTCTGTGTAGACTACACAGACTTGAACAAGGCTTGTCCTAAAGACCCATTTCCTCTTCCTCACATTGATGCAATGGTGGATGCTACTGCCGGGCATGAAATGTTGACCTTCATGGATGCATCCTCAGGATTTCAGCAGATTCAAATGGAGCCTTCTGACCAGGAGGATACTGCCTTCATGACACCAACAGGTATTTATTGTTATACGGCTATGCCGTTTGGTTTAAAAAATGCAGGTGCAACATACCAGAGATTGGTAAACATGATGTTCAAAGACAAGCTGGGGGACACCATGGAGGTATACATTGACGATATGGTGGTAAAATCAAAGAAAGCTCAGGATCATCTCCAGGATATTAAAGGAGCATTTGATATCCTGGATCAATATAACATGAAGCTAAATCCTGCTAAGTGTCATTTCGGAGTGGGGGCAGGAAAATTTCTAGGATATGTGGTTACCAAAAGAGGAATAGAGGCGAGCCCGGAGCAGATTAAAGCCATCTTGGATATTAAATCACCCTCAAATATGAAGGATGCTCAACGATTAACAGGGCGAGTGGCAGCATTAAACAGATTTATTTCAAGATCCTCAGAGAAATGCAAAGAGTTTTATGATATCCTGAAGAAGAACAAGAAATTCGAATGGGGTGAGAAGCATGAAGCAGCCCTGCAGGATTTGAAGCAATATCTTTCAACTGCACCTCTACTGATGAAGCCTAAGAATGGTGAACCACTATCCCTATACCTCGTAGTATCGGGGAATGCTGTAAGTGCCGTCCTTATAAAGGATCATGAAGGTCAGCAATATCCTATTTATTATGTTAGTAAAAGTTTGTTAAATGCTGAAACTAGGTATTCTCATTTAGAAAAATTGATACTAGCATTAGTTATGGCATCAACGAAGCTTAGACATTACTTTGAGACACATAGGATTCATGTTAAAACAAATTATCCTGTAAAAAATGTGCTTAGGAAACCAGAGATGTCAGGTAGGATGGCCAAGTGGTCAGTAAAGTTGAGTGCTTATGATTTAGTATATGAACCTAGAAATGCCATAAAGTCTCAGGCTTTAGCTGACTTTGTGGCTGATTTCAGTAGTGACATTCAGGATGAGGTAGACATAGAAGTCCAACAATTAGGAGAATCCTCAGGATCCTGGACGTTATATACTGATGGTGCATCTAATGTAAGAGGAGTAGGATTGGGAATACTACTAAAATCGCCACAGGGGGACATATTACCCCAGGCTATTAGGTGTGAATTCCCTGCTACTAATAATGAAGCAGAGTATGAGGCTTTAATTGCAGGATTAGAGTTGGCTAAGAATATGAGTATCAAGAATTTACAAGTATATGTTGACTCCTTGTTAATTACTAACCATTTTAATGGATCCTATGCAGTTAAGGGTGAGAAATTAATTGAATACCTCGATATTCTCAAAAAATTAGAAGGATATTTCGATGTTTTTACACTTGAACAGGTACCAAGGGAGGATAATGCTGAAGCAGATGCCTTAGCAAATCTGGGATCATCGATCAGGATACCAGAAGGGACCCAAATACCAATATTACATATCTTGTATCCTGCAACGAATCCTCAGGATAAAGAAGTAGCGGGTATTCAGGATCCTGGAGCAGAGTATCCTGAAAAGGATCCTAAATCCTGGACGGCTCCAATCATGAGATATCTCAAGGAAGGACACATCCCCGGAGATGAAAATCCTAAGGCATTTAGGATGAAGGTATCACGATTCACTATTATAAATAATGTTTTATACAAGAAATCTCTTGCAGGACCGTATTTGAGGTGCTTGGAGGATCCTGAAGCAAAAGAAGTACTTCAGGATATACATGAAGGGGATTGTGGTAACCACACTAGGGGCAAATCATTGTTCTAGAAAGTATTAAGGACAGGATATTATTGGCCAACGATGAGAAAAGACGCTGCAGAATATGCTCGAAGGTGTGATGCATGTCAAAGGCATAGTAACATACTACATCAACCAGCTGAACCACTATATCCTGTAGCTTCCCCTTGGCCATTCATGAAATGGGGGATGGATATAGTAGGGAAGTTACCAAAATCTCCGGGAGGAAAAGTCTTCATGCTAGCAAAGACAGATTATTTCTCTAAGTGGGTTGAAGCTGAAGTATTTGTTCAAGTTAGAGACCAAGAAGTAGTATCCTTCATAAAGAGGAATATCCTGACCAGGTTTGGGGTACCAGCTGAAATCATTTGTGATAATGGGTCCCAGTTTATAAGCAAGCGGACTACTGACTTTTGCAAGAGTTAGGGAATCAAAATGATCACGTCTACTCCGGTACATCCTCAAGCGAATGGACAAGCCGAATCCTCGAACAAGATAATTGTCAATAACTTAAAGAAGAGACTTGGAGCCAAAAAAGGAAGATGGGCAGAAGAATTACCCTTTGTTTTGTGGGCTGATAGGATAACGGTAAAGAATGCAACCGGCCAAACCCCATTTTCCTTGGTATTTGGAGCAGAAGCAGTGATTCCAACAGAAATGGCGATACCTACTGCAAGATCTATCCTTCAGGATCCTGAACAGAATCCTGAAGCCTTTTGTCGAGATTTGGATACTATAGATGAAAAAAGAGATGCAGCAAGGCTAAGGATGGCAGCATATCAACAAAGAATATCCAGAGTATATAACAAGAATATAAGGACTAGGAGATTTCGAGTTGGTGATTGGGTGCTAAGATAGGCTTTTCAAAATACCACTAATCCTGCCGATGGCAAGCTAGCTCCAAAATGGGAAGGACCATATGAAGTTGAGTCAGAAGCAGGGAAAGGAGCATATAGACTCAAGAATATGGAAGGGGATATGCTACCGAGATCCTGGAATGCAATACACTTAAAGCTCTATTTCAAGTAAGAATATAATTTAATTTCTATCCCAGAATGGTATGTATTCTATCTCTTTTAAATGTATTTGTGTATTATCTTGAACCCAATACTGACTTAAGCATCGGAGGGGTGTTAGCCAAGCTAACACCCACCTTAGTTTACAGTTGTATTGCAGCATATGTTTCAGGATATGGCTCCAGGATATGCATTCAGGATAAATCGAAAGATTAGAGGATTGGCCCCTCTCTCACGTTTAAGGGATCCTGATCCCTTCAAAGGTTTAAAGGTATTCACCTTTCTTTCGAATTGGGTTTAAACACCTCGCCTGGAGCGCAAGTTATCTAGGTATAGTTCAAGGTAGCGGGACCAGTTCATGTAAAAGTGGCTGACAATTTCGTTACTATTGGCTATATCCTAGATCCTGAAGGTATATGAGGATTGATCACCCTCTCTCACGAAAGGGTATTTTCATACTCTCTAAGGTTTAAAGGTTTTCACCTTTCTAAGATTTGGAGTTTGTACACTCTCGCCTGTAGCGGATGAAAATCAGGGTTTATCCCCAGGATATCAGGGTTTATCCCCAGGATATCAGGGTTTATCCCAGGATATCAGGGTTTATCCCCAGGATATTAAGGGTTTATCCCTAGTATGCTAAGGATTCATTTCAGGATATCAAGGGTTTTGCCTCGGGGTGTTCGGAATTTATTCAAGACAAAGTGTGAATACATTTGCATTTTTGTGTCGTACACAGGGGACATACATCATACTATTCAAAGGATGGATCCAAGTTTGTAAGTATGCACTGGGGACATTCCTAAGGTGGAAGATTGGAATTGACTCTCTAAGAGCCTTTGGTATGATCTTTCCTTTTTTTCAAATGACTTAAGTTTTCTAAGTTATATGACAATATCCTGACCAAGATATCTCTTAGGATACTTGTCAGGATATTTTCAAAATGTGTTCCCATAATATTCCCAAGAATGTTTAAACAAAACAGTTTTCGTAAGTAAAATTTGTGCACTGATAACAACAATGGTAAGGCCAAAAGAAAAGTTATATTATTAACATAGCAAAAGTTTGTGCTTTTGGTTTCATCTCAAACTGAAATCCATCCACCAAAAGCACAATTAGTCTTTAAACATATTTACCCAACAGTTGAAGGTTTCATCTCAAACCGAGACCCATCCACCTCCAACTGTTGTATTGTTCAAAAAGCATGCAGGAAATGTAAATTGTTCAGGTGCGGAAAAGTAAAGTGCAGAAAAAGTAAATTGTTTTGGGGATTACAAACCAACATTCAAATTTAAAAAGGTGGGCTCCGGCCTTGGCACGTATATCCATCATTGCCCACCTGAATGCCCTTACACAGCGGCATCTTCTCCAACCTTCTCTGCCTTCTCAGCTTCAGCATCCTGAGCAGCATCCTCACCAGCATCCTTCTTATCTCCAGCCTTGTCTACCACCTCTGCTGACTTAAAGGATTCTCCGGCTTCAGCAGGAAGTGGCACAGCTTTGCCCCCAAGCTCCTTCAGCTTGGCCACCCAGGATTCAACCGGACAGGATGGGCATACAAGGCCTGTCTCCTTGGCCTCGTAGGCCATCTTGATGCGAGCCTGCAGCAGGGAGACAGTCGCAGAGGCTTTGATTCCTTCCCGGAATGAAACCATGGCCTGTTCGTGATCCATTTGGACAGTGGCAAGTTTGAGCTCAGCATCTTGGGTGACCTTCTTCAGCATGCCCTCGTAGTGCCGGGTCTTTGCTTCAGCAATGGAACCTTGGTCGGCAACGGTACTTTCGAGCTGTTTAATCCTGGCTTCATGGAGTGCAGCAGTACCACAGGCATCGTTGTACAGGTGGAGCAAATGCTGGAGGCCCTGCACATCAAATTCAGGTATGAGTCAGAATATATTAACCAGGATATCCTGTCAGGATATCCTATCAGGATATATGTGCAGGATATGTAGCAGGATATTACCTTGTTGAGAAAGGATGTCATTGGCTCTAAGGAGTCAGAAAAGCTGAGTTCGTCGTAGGAGAACCCTTCTGGACCTGGAGCACTGACTTCAGGACCTTTCCTCTTTTTTGCTGTGGAAGCACGAGTCCTCGGATTAGCCTTAGGAGCCGGGAGCGGTTTGGAGCTGGTGGCTGCAGGGGTCTCTTTCTTGATCGTGACTGGGGTAGGATAGCTGTCAAGTTCGTCAAGGTCTAGGTAGACTGGAACCTTGCTGGAGTCTGCATACAGGGAGTAAAATTTCTCCTAAGTATATCAAATAAAGACATGTATATACAGGATATTTTGCAGGATCCTTACCAGACATGTTTGCACTAGAAAGAGGACTTGGAGATGGTGGAGACGGGTTGAAACTTCTTTCAGCCTCTAGAAGGAGTCTGATGGCGTCAATCCTTTTCTTTGAATCAGCAAGGGGAGGTGCAATCTTCCTAAAATCAGCTGCGTGCACAACAGAAAAAAGAAAGTTAATCAGTTCAGGATATGGAACAGGATAAGAGGCAGGATCATCCTTAAACCCTAAATCCTACCCTTTTTCAACCATTTCACCGGATATTCCGTTCCACCAGGGATTGAGTCTCTTTTTACAAAGAAGAACTTAGATTGCCAATTATCCTCGTTCCTGGTGGCACGAAGTATCAGCGGGTCGCCGGAGGTGGAATAAAACAAAAATCTACATGATCCGTGGCATCTAAGCCGGTAAGCTAGGGGGAGATCATGAACAGAAAGATCAGGGATGTGGTTTTTCTTGATCTGGTCAAGAACGGACAGAACACGCCAAAGCATCGGCATTGTTTGGCTAAAGGAGATTTTTGTAATGTTGAAGAATTCGGTGATAAAGTATGGAAAGGGGAACTGTAACCCTAAGGTGAAGGGAAAGGCACTAAAGCACAACCACTCATTGGAGACCATATCCGACCGGATTTCCCGGTCAAACGGCCGGAATACCGTTCCTTCCGGAAAGATACCAGAGGATTTGAGAGCCGACAAGTGGGCACTATCAAAAGAGCATATCTCTTTCTCTGGTTCTTGGAGAAGATTCTGCTGGATGAATGTGGGAGCCGAATCACCAGAACTGGATCTTGTATGTCTCTGTTTTGGTCAAAAATTACCTAAGCAATTTAGTGATCAAATTAGTTAAGTGAGGTAGTGTGCTAGAAATATGTGTGAAAAATGTGTTAACAAAATTAGTTGTGAAAACAGTTTCAGGATACGGCTCAGGATATAGAGCTGTATCTATGATCAAACAATGAACGAAAATGTAAAGGTGGACACGTGATATACGAGGAAAGCCCTTGATCAATCTAGATCGCCGGCATAAAACCTCGGGAGCTGACAATCGCAGCTGCCTTGTTCTTCTATTGCTTCAAATATCAGGATACAGTGCAGGATGTGGTGCGGATCAACTATGTGTTACAATGTAATTCGAATACAAGTGTTGTGTGTAGTGTTTGCGATGAGCTAGAGAGAAAGTGTTCGAAAATGTGTGAGTTGAGTGACTTAATCTGATCCGCCCCCATCTATTTATAGTAAAACAAATGTAACTAACTATCCTACATAACCGGGATCCAACGAATATTCCTTAGTTGAACGTTGGAGACCTGGTCTTTCGGGCTCAACGTCTCTCCTTTAACAAACACGCCCGAGTCTTGAGGAAATGAAGTCCATTTGACCGTTAGCAAGTCCCAGTCTTTAACTTGCACGTGATTAATTCGATATACTTCAGGATATCACCCAGGATGTTAGCAATATCCCCGTCCAGTATCCTGATCACAGATAAACAATTAAAAGCAGAATATAATTCAAGATATGTATGCTTAGAAAATGAGCCATAACAATTGTCCCCAAATATATCGGTTGGTATACCAATCCAACGGATATATTTCAAAAGTCTTATCCCATAATTCAAGGCATTTAAAATGAAGCGACGGTCGAGATCACATCGTAACCTCCAACACGCTTTTTGCTCAATGGAGATCCATAATGACCCTATATCTTCTCTCTTCTTGTTTGAAAAGCAGATATCTTCAACAGAGCCTTCAGGTAATTCTCCATTTCTCATTTACTTTCTATCAACTTTCATCGCCTTATTCGTAATGGATGCCGAGACCTTCACCCAGCAAAATCTCCTCAAAAATCCCAAAAGGAGATCTGTGCTTTTGACAACGCAGACATTGCGGCTTTGAGAGCTTCCGGCGCTTTCCCAGATAACACGGTCTTTAGACCGTTCGATCGGTCAATTCGATCGGATGTTTCTTCCACTGATTGGGTTTGCTTTCCAGCATATCCTTTTTTGCTAGGTCTTCGATACCCTTTTCCCGAATTCATGATGCAATTCTTCCGAACCACCGGCATCTCTTTTGCTCAAACCATGCCCATGGTTTGGAGAGTATTAATTGTACTTAACCAAATAAAAAACCTTCATTGCCCCGATCTCTGCATCGAGGATTGGCCTATTGCTTATCGCCTCCGATCCCATGGCTCTAGCCGGTTCTTGCTTTTCTTGACCTCTAGCAAACCCCTTATTCTTAAAGCCACCAAAAACGAAGATGGATGGCAACGCAAGTTTTTCTTTGTCAAACGAGACTCCATTGCTGAGGGTGCCAACCTTCCGGTGGAGTGGTTAACCACCGGTAGGGTCATAAATATTCTCATGGACCGTTTGGTTTTTATCTCCTACTAATATCCTTCTTTTTGATCCTTATGCAAGGAAGTAGCTCCCCCTACCACTGAATCAGAAGAAAGAATCAACACTGTTTACCGATTACCTGCAATAGACAGGACTTTCACCACACACTACCCGAGTTCCAGTCAATACTCGTCATCTGAAATGTCTGGTAAGGATTACTTTCAAAATAATTAGTCAAAACAGTATAATAAAATAAAGAGTAATAATGATGTGAAACTTTTCCCTTTATGCAGCACCGGCCAAGATCCTTGAAGTCTTTAACCTCGACGAGTTGGACAATTATTCTGATCAGGTTCAGATAAAAAAGGAAGCTAGTCCCAAGGCCACAGCCTCATCCAAACCCAGCAGTTCCAAAGCCATCATCATTCCCAAACCTTCACCGGCTACCAAGCCCCGGAGTTCAAGTTCCCGCAAAACGAAAGAACCTGATTCCCCCGTCATTTCTGACACATTTCCTTATGAGAAGCACGGGTTCATTGAAGCTAGCGGGTTTATGACTTCTTTTCTTAACCAGTTTAGTATTCTTGAACCATATCCTGCAGCTTATATCATTCACATGTATTTATCAAAATCAATACCTGTCCTCTTATTTTTTGCAGGGTCTCGAGCGTTTGGTTCATCTATATCAAGAATCCTGCAGGCTCAACAAGACGCTCGAGTCCAAGTTAAGAAAGGCGGAAGTCACGATCTCCGATCAAGGCATGATTGCTGCCGCTAAATCTCGTCATTACGAGGAGAAATTCAAGGCTATGACTCAAGAACATCAGACCGCTCTCAACAAAGCTATTCTCCAAGCCCAAGCTGATCTTGACGCTGCCCATGCGCAACATGAACGGGATATGGTCAGCTACCGGGAAAGCCTCAAGAGCTCCGTCATCATTTCTCTCCTCCAAGCCAGGTTGAAGATGACCCATGAAGCCAAAATATTAGGTTTTGAATGCCCTTCTTGGGACGTTGGTGCTTGGGAAACCAAGTTAAAGAACCTCGGCGGCACTTCTTCCAAACCAGCTGCCGAAGAGTCTTCCAAAGCAGTTGAAAAAGCAACCGATGCTGAGAAGGATACTGAGGCGGATGCCAAGACGGATGCTGCTGAAATCATTGTGGACGAAGAAGGCGCTGCCCTCTAAAGCTTATTTCCTTTAAATTGTTTGAACAATTTTATGTCTTATGAACAATCTTTATTTCTGCATCAAAACAATTTAATAACCGAAGGTGGATGGGTCCTGGGTTTCAGGATGAAACCTTCGGTTATCAACTAGTACTGATTGTTTCAAATAATTTTATCTTTCATATTTCTCGCTATTATCTTCCGTCTTTCTTAGTACAGATCTTTGTTTTACAAAATTTCGTACAATTATCTTTCAAAAATATCCTGATCAATATACTCAATGATATATAATAAAAACTGTTATTAGATTCTTTCAACTTCGTAGAAAGCTTTTTAAAGAGTAAAAACAATCTATCTTTCCAAAACCTGTTTTGATAATACTTAAATGATCAAAGTTTCAAACTAGTATTAGTTTCAAATATTTTAATAAAATATTCTAAGAAGTATTTTGAAAATATATTTTGAGAACATACCAGGATATTTAACCTTTTACCAAACATATTATTATTAAAAACTTAAACGATGTTTTCAAAGGAAAGATCATACCAGGAATAGGGTATAAACCTATTACTAAACTTCAATCCCTTTGCAACTCTTCCAATGAAGATGTCCCCTGTCTGAGACACTTAGTGCATTAGTTCTGAACCTTATCCTTTGAGCATTACCTCATTGCCTCGGTAGGAATGTCCCCTGTGTACAATGTCTTCTTAGAAATCTTCTGAATATCAGTTTCCATTTTATAGGCAATTTTTCATGTCACAGGGGTAAAATCCAAAAATGTCTTGGAGGTAAATTCCTTGTATCCTGGGGAAAATCCCAAATTTTCGTGCGCTATAGGCGGGAGTGTATAAACTCCAAGACTTAGAAAAGTGAAAACCTTTAAACCTTAGAGAGTATGAAAATACCCTTTCGTGAGAGAGGGTGATCAATCCTCATATACCTTTAGGATTCAGGATATAGCCAACATTAACGAAATTGTCAGCCACTTTTACATGGACTGGTCCCGCCACCTTGAACTATCCCTGAATAACTTGCGCTCCAGGCGGAGTGTTTAAACCCAATTCGGAAGAAAGGTGAATACCTTTAAACCTGTGAAGGGATCAGGATCCCTTATACGTGAGAGAGGGGGCCAATCCTCTAATCTTCCGAAGTATCTTGAGTGAGCATCCTGGAGCTATATCCTGGAGCATATACTGCAAAACATCCTTAAACTAAGGTGGGTGTTAGCTTGGCTAACACCCCTCCGATGCTTAAGTTAGTATTGGGTTTCAAAGAATAAATTAAACCAAACATATTTAAAAAAGATAGAATTCATACCATCCTGAGTTAGAAATTAAATTCTAAACTCACTTGAAATAAAGCTTAAGGTGTATAGCATTCCAAGATCTCGGTAGCATATCCCCTTCCATATTCTTGAGTCTATATGCTCCTTTCCCTGCTTCTGATTCAACTTCATATGGTCCTTCCCATTTTGGAGCTAACTTGCCATCGGCAGGATTAGTAGTATTCTGAAAATCCTTTCTTAACACCCAATCTCCAACCTTAAATCTTCTGGTCCTAATATTCTTGTTATATGCTCTGGATATTCTTTGTTGATATGCTGCCATCCTTAGCCTTGCTGCATCTCTCTTTTCATCTATAGTATCCAAATCCTGACTCAAGGCTTCAGGATTCTGTTCAGGATCACTTAGGGTAGATCTTGCAGTAGGTATTGTCATTTCCGTTGGAATCATTGCTTCTGCTCCAAATACCAAGGAAAATGGGGTTTGGCCTGTTGCGTTCTTTACCGTTGTCCTATCAGCCCACAAAACAAAGGGTAATTCTTCTGCCTATCTTCCTTTTTTGGCTCCAAGTCTCTTCTTTAAGTTATTGACAATTATCTTGTTTGAGGATTCTGCTTGTCCATTCGCTTGAGGATGTACCGGAGTAGATGTTATCATTTTGATTCCCCAACTCTTGCAAAAGTCAGTAGTTCTCTTGCTTATAAACTGAGAACCATTGTCACAGATTATCTCGGCTGGTACTCCGAATCTGGTCAGGATGTTTCTCTTTATGAAGGATACTACTTCTTGATCCCTAACTTGAACAAATGCTTCTGCTTCAACCCACTTGGAGAAATAATCTGTCATTGCCAACATGAAAACTTTTCCTCCTGGAGCCTTTGGAAGCTTTCCCACTATATCCATACCCCACTTCATAAACGGCCAAGGGGAAACAATAGGATACAGCGGTTCAGCAGGCTGATGTAATACGTTACTATGTCTTTGACATGCATCGCATCTTCGAGCATATTCTGCGGCATCTTTTCTCATTGTTGGCCAATAATATCCTGTCCTTAATACTTTTGAGAATAGCGACCTGCCCCCAGTATGGTTACCACAATCCCCTTCATGTATATCCTGAAGTACTTCTTTGGCTTCAGGATCCTCCAAGCACCTCAAATACGGTCCTGCAAGAGATTTCTTGTATAAAACATTATTTATAATAGTGAATCGTGATACCTTCATCCTAAATGCCTTAGGATTTTCATTTCCGGGGATGTGTCCTTCCTTGAGATATCTCATGATTGGAGCCGTCCAAGATTTAGGATCCTCTTCAGGATCCTCTACTCCAGGATCCTGAATACCCGCTACTTCTTTATCCCGAGGATTCGTTGCAGGATATAAGACATGTAATATTGGTATTTGGGTTCCTTCTGGTATCCTGATCGATAATCCTAGATTTGCTAAGGCATCTGCTTCAGCATTATCCTCCCTTGGTACCTGTTCAAGTGTAAAAACATCGAAATATCCTGCTAATTTTTTGAGAACATCGAGGTATTTGATTAATTTCTCACCCTTGACTGCATAGGATCCATTAAAATGGTTAGGAGTCAACATATACTTGCAAATTCTTGATACTCATATTCTTAGCCAATTCTAATCCTGCAATTAAAGCTTCATATTCTGCCTCATTATTAGTAGCAGGAAATTCACACCTAATGGCCTGGGGTAATATGTCCCCCTGTGGCGATTTTAGTAGTATACCTAAACCTACACCTCTTATATTGGATGCACCATCAGTATATAATGTCCAGGATCCTGAAGATTCTCCTAACTGTTGAACTTCTAGGTCTACCTCATCCTGAATATCACTACTGAAATCAGCCACAAAGTCAGCTAAAGCCTGAGACTTTATGGCATTTCTAGGTTCATATACTAAATCATAAGCACATTTTTGCAGGATAATTCGTTTTAACATGGATCCTATGTGTCTCAAAATAATGTCTAAGCTTTGTCGATGCCATGACTAGAGCTAATATCAATTTTTCTAAATGAGAATACCTAGTTTTAGCATCTAACAAACTTTTACTAACATAATATACAGGATATTGCTGACCTTCATGGTCTTTTATAAGAACGACACTTACAGCATTCCCTGATACAGCGAGGTATAGGGACAGTGGTTCACCATTTTCAGGCTTCATCAATAGAGGTGCGGTTGAGAGATATCGCTTCAAATCCTGCAAGGCTGCTTCATGCTTTGCTCCCCATTCAAATTTCTTATTCTTCTTGAGGATATCATAGAATTCCTTGCATTTTTCTGAGGATCTTGAAATAAATCTATTCAAAGCTGCTACTCGGCCTGTCAACCTTTGTACGTCCATCATATTTGAGGGTGATTTTATATCCAGGATAGCTTTGATCTGCTCTGGGCTTGCTTCTATCCCCCTTTTTGTCACCATATATCCAAGAAACTTTCCTGCCCCCACTCCGAAATGGCACTTAGCAGGATTCAGCTTCATGTTGTATTGATCCAGGATATCAAATGCTCCCTTGATATCCTGGAGGTGATCCTCAGCTCTTTTAGATTTTACCACCATATCGTCAATATATACCTCCATGGTGTCCCCCAGCTTATCTTTGAACATCATGTTTACCAATCTCTGGTATGTTGCACCTGCATTTTTCAAACCGAAAGGCATAGCAGTATAGCAATATATACCTGTTGGTGTCATGAAAGCAGTATCCTCCTGATCCGAAGGCTCCATTTGAATCTGCTGAAATCCTGAGGATGCGTCCATGAATGTTAACATTTCATGTCCAGCAGTAGCATCTACCATTGCATCGATATGAGGGAGAGGAAATGGATCTTTAGGACAAGCCTTGTTCAAGTCCGTGTAGTCTACACAGACTCTCCATTTCCCGTTTTTCTTCTGTACCACAGCTACGTTTGCTAACCATCTTGGAAACTTGACTTCCCTGATCATCCTGGACTTCAACAATCTTTCAACTTCCTCTTGGATAATCGCATTCCGCTCAGGAGCGAATTTTCTTCTTTTTTGCTGAACAGGCTTGAATGATTTGTCAATTCCAAGCTTGTGAGTGATAATGTCTTTGGATATGCCTGTCATATCCTCATGCTTCCATGCAAACGTTGACATCCTGCATTTCAAAAAGTTAGTTAACTGCTCTTCAATATCCTGAGGGATATTGGTTCCTACGAGCACCGAGATATCAGGATTATCCTGATCCAGGATAATTTTCTTCACATCCTGCTCCGAATCCTCCACGATATCCTGGGCCCGCATCTTTAATTGCTATGCTGTACTAGGCTTAGTTGAGGATTTCATTGAGGATGAGTAGCATTCTTTCGCTTCCTGTTGATCACTTTCCACCTTGACAACCCCCCAAGGGGTAGGGATCTTGATGCATTGGTGATATGTTGATGGCACAGCCTTCATATCGTGAATCCATGGTCTTCCCAGTATGATGTTATAGCAGGATAAGGAGTCCATCACATAGAAGCGTTGTATTGAGTTGACCCCTTCAACATATACTGGTAACTTTATCTCCCCTACGGTATTCCTGGCTTCTCCACTGAAACCAACGAGCACAGTGGACTTCGAAGTGATATCCATCGGAGATACATTCATCCTCTTCAATGTTTCCAGCTGAATTATCTTGACAGAACTATCGTTGTCTACCAGTATCCTGCGTACAAAATGGTTAGCCATATATAATGTTATTACTAAAGCATCATGGTGAGGATCCTGAACAGTATCCCTGTCATCACTATCGAAAGTGATCACTTTATCAGTTGTGAGGGTAGTCATCCTGACTGGTCTGTCTCCCTTCTCGCTCTTAGCTTCCTTTGCATGTCTCTTGGCCGCCGAATACGAAGTCCCACAAATGTCGGATCCTCCTGAAATAAAGTTAATTATCTTGGCATCTGCTGAGGGTGATGCTGCTCGTTCAGGATCCTTCTCGGGATCCTGCCCTTTATTCTTCTTTTTTCCCAGCAAGTCCTTCAGATACCCCTTGCTTAACAGGTAACTTATCTCTTTCCTTAAAGCAATGCAATCCTCGGTCATATGTCCGAAGTCTTCGTGGAAGGCACACCATTTGGATTTATCCTTCCAATCAGCTTTCTGCTGGTTCTTTCGAGGCCACCTAGCTTTGTCCCCTAAGCCCTGCATAGCATACATTAATTCAGGTATATTAACAGAAAAGCAGTATTCAGATAAGTCAGGATATTCTTCAGGATCCTCGTCTTCAACAGCATTCACTTTCTTGTTATCATTTCTGCCATATGGCCTGGAGCGATATGGCTTATATGAGGTTTCTGATTTCCTGTTAGTTGATTCATAGGTAGAGGTAGAATTCATCCTCTCCTGCATCTTCTTGTCATCTTCCAGACGGATATATCTCAAAGCCCTATTACGAGCTTCGTCGAGATTCCTGCAGGGATTTATTACAAGATCCTGATAAAACTGAGAATCCTTTTGTAATCCCATCTTAAAAGCTTGCACAGCTGTTGCAACATCAAGATGTGGGATATCCAAGGATTCTCGACTGAATTTGTTCACATAATCCCTCAAGGATTCCTGAGGCCCTTGAGTTATCCTGTAAAGGTCACTGGTTAGTTTCTCAAAACTCTGACTACAAGAAAATTGACTGTTAAATAAATTAACCAAATGAGCAAACGAAGTAATTGAGTGAGGAGGAACGTTTAACAGCCATTTTAAGGCTGATCCTGTCAGAGTAGAACCAAATCCCTTGCATAAGCTTGCTTCCTTGAGCTCCAGAGGGATAGGGTTAATCTCCATTCTTTCCCTATACTGGGCAATATGCTCTTCAGGATCCGTAGTCCCATCATACAGCTTCATGTTGGGAGTCTGAAATCTTTTTGGGATTTCAGCATCACAGATGGGATATGCAAAGCGGGATATCCTGTGGCTGTCTTGGGATACTTCCGGAATTGGCTGGACCACTCCAGGTACCCTGGATATCATGTCCTTCAATTTCTGGAGCTCCCTGGTAAATGTTGACGTCATACCTGCATCCTGCAAAGAGCCATTGTTGTTAGTAACAAGAATATTATTATTTGACACATTACCGTTCTGAGGATTTTGGCCATATCCTGAAGCATAGCCTGAACTTCTCACAGTCGATATCCTGACCGAAGAGGGTATCTCAGGGGTATTATTCTGAGAATGGCTTGGGACGATATTCCCCTATTATCCTCAGTGTAAACTGCGGAACTAAAGTTCAAAGCCCTGGGCTGTATAGGAGTGACAGTTTCTTCAGCGGGTCTACTCGAGCTAGCTTTTAAGAGTTGTATTTCTCTTAACAGCATTTGATTAGTTTCCTGTTGCTGCCTCATTTGTTCCTGCACACTTCCAAATAAAGTCAAAATTTCATCATTAGAGGCTAAAACGGGAGCAGATCCCTGGACACTCCGAGTAGGGATAACATCTTGAGATTGTGAAGAAAACGGCATCCTTGGAGGAGGTGGTGGAAGCACCGAACCAGTAGTAGCAGAGGTTGTAGCAGACATAGTGGAAGAGCTCATGTTTGATCTTGAGGCCATTGTAAACAATGTGGCAAAAAGTTTTGAAAATAGAAAACCGATTAACGATTTTATAAAGATTTTTAGTAAAAGTAGCACCACTTGCGCCACGGTGGGCGCCAAATTGTTTTCGTCAAAAATTACCTAAGCAATTTAGTGATCAAATTAGTTAAGTGAGGTAGTGTGCTAGAAATATGTGTGAAAAATGTGTTAACAAAATTAGTTGTGAAAACAGTTTCAGGATACGGCTCAGGATATAGAGCTGTATCTATGATCAAACAATGAGCGAAAATGTAAAGGTGGACACGTGATATACGAGGAAAGCCCTTGATCAATCTAGATCGCCGGCATAAAACCTCGGGAGCTGACAATCGCAGCTGCCTTGTTCTTCTATTGCTTCAAATATCAGGATACAGTGCAGGATGTGGTGCGGATCGACTATGTGTTACAATGTAATTCGAATACAAGTGTTGTGTGTAGTGTTTGCGATGGGCTAGAGAGAAAGTGTTCGAAAATGTGTGAGTTGAGTGACTTAATCTGATCCGCCCCCATCTATTTATAGTAAAACAAATGTAACTAACTATCCTACATAACCGGTATCCAACGAATATTCCTTAGTTGAACGTTGGAGACCTGGTCTTTCGGGCTCAACGTCTCTCCTTTAACAAACACGCCCGAGTCTTGAGGAAATGAAGTCCATTTGACCGTTAGCAAGTCCCAGTCTTTAACCTGCACGTGATTAATTCGATATACTTCAGGATATCACCCAGGATGTTAGCAATATCCTCGTCCAGTATCCTGATCACAGATAAACAATTAAAAGCAGAATATAATTCAAGATATGTATGCTTAGAAAATGAGCCATAACAGTCTCGGCATTTGATCGCCTGAATTTTTGACCAGAAAAGGAGGATGAAGATGAAGATTAGAGAGAGAATGTTTACCTTTTTCCTTATCGGTAGTGATTAAAAAAGAGATGGAGATGAGAAGATATAGGGTGCAATGAGTAAATATAGGCTGAGTAAGTTGCAAACGGTCACATCATGGGTCTTATCTCTTAATTGCCTCGGTCTCCGTGAAAAATGTAACCGTTAGTGGCAGGATACTAAACGGTAACATTTTTGGGGACAATTGTTATGGGTGAAATTCTGAGCCTATATCCTGAGAAATATCTTGGGTTATATCTTGGTTATATGATATTTGTTCACATCCGGGATGCTGATTCAGGATATTGGTAACATCCTGAATGGTATCCTCAGGATCACTAACGGATTATGTGCAGGTACGCGGGTTAGAAGCTAGCAACGTTCACAAGGACTCATTCCGCGGAAGACTCGGTCCAAGTCGTTCAAATAAAGACGTTGAAGCCGCATTACTCGGTCTACAACGTTTACAATGGAATATTTGGAGCATCCCATATTTATAGGAATTTTCGTTTGTAATTTGTTACTATAAATAGGTGGGTATATCAGATCGAATAGGACATCACACGAACACTCACTACACTCTTACACTTGTTCTCTAGCAATTTTCACTTTCGCACAAAAGCGTTGTAACACTTAGCGATCTGGTCAATATCCTGCACTGTATCCTGACGTTTAAAGCAATAAGAAGAACAAGGCAGCTGCGATTGTCAGCTCCCGAGGTTTTATGCCGGCGAACTAGATTGATCAAGGGCTTTCCTCGTATATCTCGTGTCATCCCCTTTACTTTTTGCTCATTGTTTGATTGTAGATACAGCTCAATATCCTGAGCCGTATCCTGAACACTGTTTTTCCAAACAACTTAACCAGCATATTTTCAACACACTCTTTAGCACACTACCTCACTTAACTAATTTGATCACTTAATTGTTTCGGTAATTTTTTACCAAAACAACTGGTACAAGGCTGGAGTAACTATCCAACTCGTTAAGTTGGAAGCCTTCGAGGTTGACAACTGGTACTGCACAAGGGAAGATATTTTTAAACTCATCATACCTCTGAAAGATAATCGGTTTAATAAATAAAGATAATTACTGAGAATATGCTTACCAGACATCTCTGAACTTGATTTTTGGCTTGAATCTGTAAGAGACAGGGAGAAAGTTCTTTCACTGGCAGGAAGTCGGTAGATTTCTTTGATCCTGGACTTGGATTCCGCACTGGGGGGTGCTAAATCTCTGAAGTTCACTGCATAAAAACATCAGGATATAAGTCTGGGATATAGTTTAGGATACATTTGGGGATATTCCTAAAACCCTAGATCCTACCCTTGGATAACCATCTAACCGGCAGATCGAAACCCTTGTTAATAGAGTCTCTTTTCATGAAAAAGAACTTTCGCCGCCATCGGTCTTCGTTCTTGGTGGCCTTAAGGACTAAAGGGCTCTTGGAGGTACACAACAAAAGAAAACGGCTATCACCATGGGACCTCAACCGGTATGCTATGGGGAGGTCTTCAATACACAGGTCAGGGCAGTGGCGAGATTTGATTTGGTCTAGCACCATCAAAACTCGCCAGACCATTGGCATAGTTTGGGCATAACTAAGGCCGGTGAGGTCGAAGAAACGATAGATGAAGGGTGGAAATGGATATCGGAGTCCCAAAGAAAAGGGGTAGGCAAAAAAGCAGACCCACTCTTTTGATGACACGTCTGATCGGATCTCCCGATCAAAAGGGCGAATGACTGTTCCAGCGGGAAAGGCACCGGAATCTTTGAGGGCAGCGATATCGGCATTGTTAAAGCAGCAGATTTCTTTTTCTGGTTCTCGTATGAGGTTTTAACTCACGAGGGTTGGGACTGGTTCATCCGAACGAGATCTTATCCGTGATGCCATGAAGGGTATAAAGCAAACTAAAAGAAATTCAGGGAAAAGAACAAAGGATGAAGGAAAGGCTGATTACCTGAAAATCGCTTGAAGAGTAATGATAACAAGAAGAAATATCTCAGCTAATTATAGGCTGAATATTGGGGGGTAAAGAGTAAATATTGCATTGAAAATGGCACAATGTCACCTCAACCATCGTTTCGTTTTAATTGCCTCGGTCTACGAGTTAGAATTTTTAAAATATATCCATTGGATTGGTATACCAACAGATATATTTGGGGACAATTGTTATGGGCCATTTTCTGAGTATATATATCCTGACTAATATCCTGCTTTTGGTTGGTTACTTGTGATCAGGATACTGGATTAGGATATTGGTATCATCCTGGGCCATATCCTGGTGTTAAATGAATTAACCACGTGCAGGTTAGAGGCTGTGGGTTACTAACGGTCAGATGGACTTCTTCTCCTCAAGACTCGGGCGTATCTGTTATGTGAGAGACGTTGAACCCGAAAGACCAGGTCTACAACGTTCAAGTGGGGAATATTCGCCGGATCCCGGTTTATTAGGGTAGTTTGTTGCATTTCTTTTACTATAAATAGATGGGGGCGGATCAGATTAAGGCACGCAACTTCCACACACACTTTCAAACACTTTTGCTCTCTAGCTTTCAGCAGTCACTACACACAAACACTTGTAATCGAATTACATTGTAACACCTAGTTGATCCGCATCACATCCTGCACTGTATCCTGACATTTGAAGTAATAGAAGAACAAGGCAGCTGCGATTGTCAGCTCCCGAGGTTTTGTGCCGGCGATCTAGATTGATCAAGGGCTTTCCTCGTACATCACGTGTCAACCTTTACTTTTTTGCTCATTGTTTGATCATAGATACAGCTCTATATCCTGAGCCGTATCCTGAAACTGTTTTTACAATTAACTTGATTAACATATTTTCGACACTTATTTCTAGCACACTACCTCACTTAACTAATTTGATCACTTAATTGCTTCGGTAATTTTTGACCAAAACACTTAGAAAATTTAACAGTTGGAGGTGGAGGGATCCTGTGTTTTCAGGACGAAACCTTCAACTATTTATGTAAATATGCTTTAAAAACTGTTCTTGGTGGATGGGTCTCTTTTTTAGATGAAACCAAGAATACAATCTTTTGGACCATTAATAATAAACTAACCTTTTAGCCTTATTTGTTGTTGTTATGTTTTTATTTTGAAAGGTATGTTTTGAATATCCTGACCAAATATCCTGGTTAGGATACTGATAAAATGTTCAATACTTTTGTCATCAAAATGTTAGACAAAACTTGGTTGAATATGACTTTTTAGAAAACTTAGATCATTTAGATAAGGTTTTCAAGACTTGAAAAATAATAAATCATACCAGAAACACTTAGGCAATAATTTCCAACCTTTGAATCCTTTGCAATGTCCCCGGCATGGATGTCCCCTGTTTGTGCAGGATATTGCATCAATATACGACACACTTGAGTATCTCTTCACTTAGTGATTAAATTTCGTAACTTTTCACCAACAGAAGAACGTGTGTAAACACAATCGCAGTTTGTCATATCTTTGGAACTTGTTAAAAAGTTTAGTTTCACTGGGGATAAACCCGTAATATTCTGGGGATAAACACTTAGTATCCTGGGGATAAACCCTTATTTTCGTGCGCTACAGGCGGGAGTGTATAAACTCCAAGACTTAGAAAGGTTAAAACCGTTAAACCTTAGAGAGTATGAAAATACCCTTTCGTGAGAGAGGGTGATCAATCCTCATATACCTTAAGGATCCAGGATATAGCCAATAATAACGAAATTGTCAGCCACTGTTACAAGAACTGGTCCCGCTATCTTGAACTATTCCTGGATAACTTGTGCTCCAGGCGGGGTGTTTAAACCCAATTCGAGAGAAAGGTGAATACCTTTAAACCTTTGAATGGATAAGGATCCCTTAAACATGAGAGAGGGGGCCAATCCTCTAATCTTTCGATTCATCTTGAGTATATATCCTGGAGTAACATCCTGAAACGTATCCTACAAAACACCTTTAAACTAATGTGGGTATTAGCTTGGCTAACACCCCTCCGATGCTTAAGTCAGTATTGGGTTTCAAAGAATAAATTAAATCAAACATATTTAAAAGAGATAGAATTCATACCATCCTGAGTTAGAAATTAAATTCTAAACTCACTTGAAATAAAGCTTAAGGTGTATAGCATTCCAGGATCTTGGCAACATATCCCCTTCCATATTCTTGAGTCGGTATGCTCTTTTCCCAGATTCTGACTTAATTTCATAAGGTCCTTCCCATTTTGGAGCTAATTTTCCATCGGAAGGGTTGGTTGTATTCTGGAAAGCTTTCCTCAACACCCAATCTCCAACTTGAAATCTTCTAGTCCTTAAATTCTTGTTATATGATTTGGCTATCCTCTGCTGGTATGCCGCCATCCTTAGCTTTGCTGCATCTCTTGTTTCATCAACAGTATCCAGTTCTTGACATAAGATTTCAGGATTTGATTCAGGATCCCGTAGGCTTGATCTAGTTGTCGGTATCACCATTTCTGTCGGGATCACTGCTTCTGCCCCAAATACCAAAGAAAATGGGGTTTGCCCAGTAGCATTCTTCACAATTGTTCTATCAGCCCATAGGACAAATGGTAGTTCCTCTGCCCATTTTCCTTTTTTGGCACCTAACTGTTATGGGTGAAATTATCCTGACTTTGTATCTTGATTATCTGTTAGCTGTTTATGATCAGGATAGCGGACCAGGATATTGGTAACATCCTGAGGCAGTATCCTTGCAATTACTAACAATTTGCTTGTAGACGTTGGCTACAAGGGACTAACGTTCATGAGGACCAAGTCATCCTGAAGACTCACTCAGATTGGTTAGGATAAGGACGTTGAAGCCGAAAGAAGTGGTCTACAACGGTCACAAGTGAATATTCCAAGTATCCCAGAATTTTAGGATAGTTTGTTATTTCTTGTAACTATAAATAAGGGATGCCAGATCGTAGGAACACACACTTTCGAGCTCTCTAACTCTCACACTTTTCTTTCTAGCAGCAAACACACTTCTACACTCACTTTTTGCATTCATTGTAACACTTAGTAGCGATCTGAGCATTTTCCTGCACTGTATCTTGTTTATTCAAGCAATAAGAAGAACAAGGCAGCCGATGATTGTCAGCTCCTGAGGTTTTATGCCGGAGATCTAGATTGATCAAGGGCTTTCCTCGTATATCTCGTGTCAACCTTTACATTTTTGCTCATTATTTGATTATTGATATAGCTTGGTATCCTGAGCTATATCCTGAAAAATATTTTTACAAACAACCAAATCCACATATTTTTTTACAAACACTGCTAGCACACTACCTCACAAAACTAATTTGATCACTTAATTGCTTTGGTAATTTTTGACCAAAACAATTTAGCGCCCACCGTGGGGCAAGTGGTGCTATTCTTACTAAAAACCTTGCCAAAATCTTTACTTGGTTTTCTTTTTTCAAAACTTTTTGCACAACTATTTTCAATGGCTTCAAAATCAACATGAGCTCTTCTACCATGCCTGCTACAACCTCTTCTACAACTGCTTCGGTGATTCCTCCTCCTCCACAAGTTCAAGCTCCTTTAAAGAGAAATGAAAGCCAAATATCCCAAGACACTCCTCCTGCTCAGAATGTCAACAGATCTGGTGTTCCAGGGAGAACTCCTGTTATGGTTTCTAATGATGAAATTTTAACTTTGTTTGGTAATACACAGGATCAGATGAAGCAACAGCAGGAAACTAACCAGATGATAATGAGAGAGATACAACTCTTGAAGTCCAACTCCAAGAAACCTGCTGAGGATACTGTTACCCCTTTGCAGCCCAGGATGTTGAACTTTAGTTCAGCAGTATATACTGAGGATAATCAGGACAATATCATACCAAGTCGTTCTCAGAGCAATATTCCGGAGATACCCTTAACGGCTAGGATGTCGATTGTGAGGGATCCAGGATATGCTCCAGGATATGGCCAGAATCGCCAAACTGGTAACTTGTCTGTTAACACCAGTATCCCTGTTACTAACAATATTGGATCATTGTAAGATGCAGGTGTGACATCAGCGATAACCAGAGAGCTTCAAAAGTTGAAGGATATGATATCAAGTGTGCCTGGGATAATGCAGCCTATACCGGAAGTATCCCGGGATAGTCACAACATATCCCGCTTTGCTCACCCTATTTGTGATGCAGAAATCCCAAAGAGATCCCAGACTCCCAACATGAAGCTGTATGATGGGACGATGGATCCTGAGGAGCATATTGCCCAGTATGGGGAGAGGATAACCCTATCCAGTCGGATCTTAAAGAAGCATGCTTGTGCAAGGGCTTCGGCTCTACTTTAACAGGATCAGCCTTGAAATGGCTTCTAATTCCACCTCATTCAATTACATCATTTGCTCATTTAGTTAATTTATTTAACATTCAGTTTTCTTGCAGTAGAAGCTTTGAAAAACTAACAAGTGACCTCTACAGGATAACACAGGGACCTCAAGAATCCCTAAGGGATTATGTGAACAAATTCAGTGGGGAATCCTTAGATATCCCACACCTTGATGTTGCTATAGCAGTGTAAGCATTTAAGATGGGACTACAAAAGGATTCCCAGTTTTATCAGGATCTTGTGATGAATCCTTGCAGGAACTTGGACGAAGCTCAGAACAGGGCTTTGAGATATATAAGGCTTGAAGACGACAAGAAAATGAAAGAGAGGATGAATTCATCCTCGACATACGAATTAACAAACAGGAAGTCAGAATCCTCATATAAGCCATGCCGCTCTAAGTCGTATAGCAGAAATGACAGCAAGAAAGTGAATGCTGTTGAGGATGAGGATACTGAAGAGTATCCTGAATTGTTTTTCTGTTAATATACCCAAACTTATGTATGCTATGCAGGGTTTGGGAGATAAAGCAAGGTGGCCAAGGAAGAACTAGCAAAAGGCCGATTGGAAGGATAAATCCAAGTGGTGTGCCTTCCATGAGGATTTTGGACATGTGACGTAAGATTGCATAGCCCTGAGGAAGGAGATAAGCTATCTGCTGAGCAAAGAATACCTGAAAGATCTTCTGGGGAGAAAAAAGAATAAGGGTCAGGATACTGAGAAGGATCCTGAACGAGCAGCATCACCTCCTCCAGACGCTAAGATAATTAACTTTATTTCAGGAGGATCCGACATCTGTTGAACCTCTTACTCTGCAGCAAAGAGACATGCCAAGGAGGCTAAAGTAGAACGGGGGGACAAGCCAACTAGGATGACAACTCTTCCAACTGATAAAGTCATAACGTTTGATAATGATGATCGGGATAGCATCCAGGATCCTCATCATGATGGTTTGGTAATCACTTTATATGTTGCTAATCGTTTTGTGCGCATGATACTGGTAGACAACGACATCTCTGTCAACATTATTCAGCTGGAAACATTAAAAAGAATGAATATTCCCCAAATGGAGATCACTTCAAAATACACTGTACTTGTAGGGTTCATTGGAGAGGCTAAGAATACCGTGGGAGAAATAAAGCTGTCAGTATATGTTGAGGGAGTCAATTCAATGCAATGTTTTTGTGTCATGGACTCATTATCCTGCTACAATATCATATTGGGCAGGCCATGGATCCATGATATGAAAGCTGTGCCATCAACCTATCATCAGTGTATCAAGATCCCTACCCCTTGGGGGGTTGTCAAGGTGGAAAGTGATCAACAGGAGGCAAAGGAATGTTATTCTTCCTCGATGAAATCCTCAACAAGGCCCAAAGCAGGATAGCAATTAAAGACACGAGCCCAGGATATCATGGAGGCTTCAGAGCATGATGTTAAGAAAATTATCCTGGACCAGGATAATCCAGATATCTCGGTGCTCGTAGGAACCAATATCCCTCGGGATATTGAAAAACAGTTAACTAACTTTTTGAAATGCAGGATGTCCACGTTTGCATGGAAACACGAGGATATGATAGGTATTTCTAAAGACATTATAATTCACAAGCTTGGAATTGATAGGTCTTTTAAGCCTGTCCAACAAAAGAGAAGGAAGTTTTCTCCAGAACGAAAAGCAATTATTCAAGAAGAGGTTGAAAGATTATTGAAGTCCAAAATGATTAGGGAAGTTAAATTTCCCAAGTGGTAGCAAATGTGGTTGTAGTTCAAAAGAAGAATGGGAAATGGAGAGTTTGTGTAGATTACACAAACTTGAACAAAGCATGTCCTAAAGACCCGTTCCCTCAGCCTCATATAGACTCAATGGTGGATGCAACTGCCGGTCATGAGATGTTAACCTTTATGGATGCATCCTTAGGATTCCAACAGATCCAAATGGAACCTTCGGACAAGGAGGATACTACTTTCATGACACCAACAAGTATTTACTGTTATACTGCTATGCCTTTTGGATTGAAAAATGCAGGTGCAACGTACCAGAGATTGGTGAACATGATGTTTAAAGACAAACTAGGGGACACCATGGATGTGTATATTGATGATATGGTAGTAAAATCCAAGAAGGCTGAGGATCATCTCCAGGATATTCAAGGAGCATTTGATATCCTGGATCAGTATAACATGAAGCTAAATCCTGCCAAGTGCCATTTTGGAGTGGGGGCAGGAAAGTTATTAGGATATATGGTGACTAAAAGGGGGATAGAAGCAAGCCCAGAACAGATCAAAGCTATCCTGGATATCAAGTCACCTTCCAACATGAAAGATGTACAAAGATTAACAGGACGAGAAGCAGCGTTGAACAAATTTATATCAAGATCCTCAGAGAAATATAAAGAATTCTACGATATCCTGAAAAAGAATAAGAAATTCGAATGGGGAGAAAAGCATGAAGCAGCCCTACAGGAATTAAAGCAATATCTTTCAAGTGCACCTTTATTGATGAAGCCCGAGGATGGTGAACCATTATCCCTATATCCTGCAGTATCAGGGAATGCAGTAAGTGCTGTTTTGGTAAAGGATCATGAAGGTCAGCAGTATACCGTCTATTATGTTATTGAAAGTTTATTAGATGCTGAAACTAGATATTCACACTTAGAAAAATTGATATTAGCCCTAGTTATGGCATCAACTAAGCTTAGACATTATTTTAAGACACATAGGATTCATGTTAAAACTAATTATCATGTTAAAAATGTGCTTAGAAAACCTGAGATGTCGGGTAGAATGGCTAAGTGGTCAGTAAAGTTAAGTGCCTATGATCTAGTGTATGAACCTAGAAATGCTATAAAGTCTTAAGCTCTAGAAGACTTTGTGGCTGATTTCAGTAGTGACATTTAAAATGAAGTAGACCTAGAAGTACAACAACTAGGAGAAACCTTAGAATCCTGGACATTTTATACTGATGGTGCATCTAATGTGAGAGGTGTAGGATTGGGTATACTACTAAAATCGCCACAGAGGGACATATTACCCCAGGCTATTAGGTGTGAATTTCTTGCCACTAATAATGAAGCAGAATATGAAGCTTTGATTGCAGGATTAGAGTTGGCCAAGAACATGAATGTTAAAAATTTGCAAATATATCTTGATTCCTTGTTAATTACTAACCATTTCAATGGGTCCTATGCAGTCAAAGGTGAAAGATTAATCGAATATCTTGAAATTGTCAAAAAATTAGCAGGATATTTCAAAGTTTTTACACTTGAACAGGTACCAAGAGATGATAATGCTGAAGCAGATGCTTTGGAAAATTTGGGATCCACAGTTAGGATACCGGAAGGAACTCAATTACCAATACTACATATCCTGTATCCTGCGATGGAACACTTCAAGCCTCAGGATAAGGAAGTATCAAGTATCCAGGATCTAGATGATGAGTATCCTGAGAAGAATCCTGAGTCATGGACAGCTCCGATCATAAAATACTTCAAAGAGGGAAACATCCCAAAGGATGAGAATCCTAAGGCTTTCAGGATGAAGGTATCTTGTTTTACTATTATAAATGATGTTTTGTATAAAAAGTCTCTTGCAGGACCATACTTAAGGTGCTTGGAAGATCCTGAGATCAAGGAGGTACTTCAGGATATCCATGAAGGAGATTGTGGCAATCATACTTGTTAGGGATGGATTTTCTAAGCCTAAGGATCACGGATCCACAAGTGCAGCCAGGATCATGGATCCTCAATTCTGTTTGAATTAAGGATCCTCAGAAGACGTTGCAGGTTTAAGGATCCAGGATCCTCATTGTTATCCTAACACTAACGGTTGTTTCCACTATGTTTAAACTTGTTTTGCAGGAATGAATGAGTGGGACTTGGTCTTGCCGATATTCCTGGGGAATATGCTTTAATATTCTGCACGTGCATAGCTAGAATGACCGTTATGGAAGTCGTGGGTAGCTTGCACAATTTGCGGGATGTTTGTTACTCAGTTTATTTCTATTTTTAAAGGGGATAACAAGCTTGATAGTTAGAACAATTAGCAAACACACACACTCTCGCAAGCTCTCTGCAACTCATTGGCGATTACATACATTTTGCACACTAGTGATCCTTGTAACAAGCTTGTTATCATCCCGAATTGTAACCTTTACTTGTTTAATTATAGTTGGTGATCGGTAGTTTCCATCACCCGAGGTTTTTTATGCCGGAGATCATACATTGATCAAGGGCTTTTTCCTCGTATAAATCCTTGTGTCACTTGTTCATTTCATTTACAAGTTGTTCATACATTTGTTCATTGATTCAAGCACCATACCTCACAAAAGAAGATTTGGTTACATTATCCTAGCCTGATTTTTGACCAAAACAGTTTGGCACCCACCGTGGGGCAATTGGTGCTTCATTTCTGTTTTGGTCAAAAAATCTGATGAGGATATTGCAACCAAACTCTCTGTTACGGGGTATGATGCTAATAATGTAGAACAATAACAAGGATCACTTCAATGTAAATTGCACAAATGACACAAGGATTTATACGGGGAAAAAGCCCTTGATCAAGAGTTGATCTCCGGCACAAAAAACCCCGGGTGATGGAAACTACCGATCACCAAGCTCAAATAAATGAATAAATGTTTACAACTTCGGATAGTAACGAGCTAGGTACAAGGATCACTATCGTGAAATGTGTAAAAGTGAGTGAAAACTAATGAATGTTCGTCGAGAGCTTCAAGTGTGCGAGTATATGAGAGTGTATAGCTGAAAAATGGCTAAGTGTTCTAATTCTAGCTCGTTACCCCTTTTAAAATAGAAGTTAACTACAATAACTAACTATCCGACTTTTGTGCCAAGCTCCCACGTTCTCCACAACGTCCATTTTTGGTCAATCGTGTGCGAAATGCCCGTGGAATATTCCTTAGTACCGTTGCCAAGACCAAGTCAAGCTTGTTTCTCCTGCGAAGTAATATAAAACACAAATAAACAATCGTTAGTATGAGGATCCTTAAGGTGATCCATGATCCTGATCCTGGAGCTCTTCTGAGGATCACTATCTGTCACAGAAGCAAGGATCATTAGTTAGGATAACAAGTAAGGATCACTAATTGTTAGAAAATCCTCCCCTAACAATTGCCCCCAAAATATAAGGAGTGATATGTAAAATGAGCGAGTTATGTTTTCTTGATCTTATCCGCAACTAACTATCGTAAATATAGCCGTTATTGTCGAACTAGCCGTTGTAATCGTGACGTCACAGAAGTGACAACCCTGCATGATCATGATTATAAATAGGAGATAGAGATAGGATCTAATGCATTTAAAATTTTCAGAAAGACTCCCTTTATAACTACATTCCGAAGATAGACAGGTATTCTCTCTTCACCTTCTTCCTTCTCTTACTCTATTTCTCTTACTTTATCATTATCTCTTCAAGAATGATGCTCTGGTCCTCCCCCGCCAAGGATCACCAGAAGGATAGTCCCTTGAAGAGTCAAAAGATCATCAAAGACTCCACAAATGAAAGGTGTTACTTTAATGATGCTCAGATAGACAAGATTCGTCATTGCTTTCCGGCGATTGCTTTTTTCAAACCTTTTGATCCTACTATTCTGAGCGACTATGTTTCAGAAACATGGGTTGCCTTTCCAGTTACTCCATTCGCCATAGGATACACCTATCCTTTCCCAGAATTTACACAATCCTTCTTTTCCCTTACCGGCATCTCTTACATCCAAGCCATGCCGATGATTTGGAGGGTTTTGTATACCCTGGAGAGGATCATCGAACAGGAAGGCATTGATTTAGGCATGTCAGAGCTGACACAATTATATGATCATACTACCTTTGGTTCCCATCGTTATTTGTTCAAACGAAAACCCGGCGGAGAACACCCCCTTCTTAAAGTCACCAAGAACGACACAAATTGGAAACGTCGCTTCTTCTTTGTCAGGAGGGATACCATTCCAAACGGAAAGGATCTACCAAAGACCTGGTCCACTCATGGTAGGCCAGAGGATCCTGAGAAGGATCACCAGGTAGTCTTGTTTTTGCATAAGGATCACTAACCCCTTTTTGTCTTGTGTTATGCAGCTATTTCTGTCTCACACATCATCACATCACCTGCAACCAAGGATAGGCTTGCTGCTTTTTGGAAGCTTGATCCTGAGACAAGGACATTCAAGATAGACACCCAAGATTCACAAGAAGTATCCTCAGGTTCCATTACCATGTCAAGTAAGTATCCTGCCTTTTACATAGTTTGAATATTAAAATAAATAAGTAAATTGAAATAGGATAAGGATACTCATCTTGCTTTGAATGTGTAGGCGCCAGAAAATCTGCCAAGCCTGTATCCCAGTTCAACACGGCTGACCTCGATGTTGTTCGATCCAGGAAGAAGAGGTCCACTACCTGTCCTAGCATCTCCATTCCAAAGGCACCCACTAAAGGAAAGGGTGGCAAGAAGAGGAAAACTTCTGATACTGAGGATCTTCAAGGCCTACCACTGATCTGCCACCAGTTCCTTGAATACTTCAACGATGTAAGGATCACCAACTCTGCCTAGGTATCCTACTCGTATGAGGATCACCTGATCTTGAACTGCTTTATCCTTTTCTTTGCAAAAATTTGCTGAGATTGAAGATTACGTGGGGAATGTTGAGGAGCAGGACAAGAAGATTGCTGACCTCCAACAAGTTGTCGTGCTTAAGGACCTTGCCATTGCTGATCTTCAGAAGGAACTCCAAGATGCCAAGACTAAGACAGCTAAACTTCTGATTGACCTTGACTATGATAAGCATGATCTCATAGAAAATGTTAAGGTCTCTGCTGCCATCACGATGTATCAGACAAAATTGAAGATGGCCCAGGAAGCTCAAGATCCTAACTTTGACAAAAGCAGCTGGGATGTTGAGGGCTGGAAAGCAAGGTTGGCTGATCTCGAGGATGATGAAGAGGAGACTACTGAGGTCTTGGCAATTGAGGCAAGTGGCAGTGGAAAGGATCTGATGAAGGATACCGCAGCTGGAGGGGAAGAGGATGCAGCAAAGGTGTAGGCTGCACAATTGGGCGATGATGGACATTCCTAGACGCAGCCGGAGCCCAATTTTTAAATTTGGTAGTAGGTCTTTTGTGGTTGTGATGTTGAACAATTTAATGGTTTGTACTTGAACAATAGGTTTTAGGATTAAGGATTATGTATGATCCTTTGGACAATAGGCAGTATTGCAATTGGTGGAGGGATCCTCTGTTTGGGGGATGAAGCCATTGTGATCCTGCCGCCTTTATATTCCTGCACTACTTTTGAACTTATTATCATGGACACCCTTTACCTACCCCAGCGGACGGGCCACGTTTTGCTGGTAGATGCTCGGGGTAGGTAATTTTGACAACCTTTTAAGGGTTACTACTTTGTTAATAAATAAAATCTTAACCTTTTGTCGCTTATCTTGTGTTGTTATCCTTGTGTTTCTTTGATTTTTCTTTGTTTTGATGCATATTCATTGAATAAATAATTTTGAATAAGTCAGATTGAAAATATTTGGGATATGATCCATGATCAGATATCCTATAGTTAAAGAATCCCAAAAAGCAATATGTTTTAAGGATCACAAGTCTAGTTGTCAAACTTTAAGGGTTATTCAAACAAATAATGAATAGAATTAAAAATAGTTAAGGATCATACCTGAGGGTCCAAGTTAGGATCCTAACCAAAATAAGGATAACTATAAGATAAACCTTAGAATAAAGTAAGGATCAAGGATCCCTAAGTGCCTATCTTCAAGAACCTGAAATAGAGAATAACTTGGGACTAAGCCAACATAAGAAAAGAGTTAGCAACTGGGGACAAGCCCAAGGATAACTGGGGACAAGCCCAAGGATAACTGGGGACAAGCCCAAGGATCGTATGTAAACTGGAGTATGGCCCTAACTGGCGACTATCCAAACTTAGTGACATGAAAATTCCAAAACCTTAGCTAACGTGAAAACGTTAGAAACCTTAGCTAACGTGAAAACGTTAGAAACCTTAGGAACGGATGTATGGTACGTCTACCATTCTACGTAGGATCCTAGGCATAGACAGTACAATGGAATTATCAGCCCCTAAAACGAGTACTGGTCCCACTGCCTTGAACTATACCAGGATCATCATGCGCTACAGGCGGAACTGGGGTCAAGCCCAAATAATTGGGGTTAAACCCAAGGAACGGATTGCTTCAGCGGATAACCAATGTTATGCTAAGGATACCTGAACTTTCAAAACTTAAACTCACGTGAGAGATGGATAAAGGATACATGATCCTTATCCTTATATGAGAAAATAAAGAAATGAAATAGTTCAAGTTTAGGATATTACCTAAGTAAGGATCACCGATACTTTGAGGATCCTTTAAGGATATCCCTATCATGAGGATCATCTGTGCCATGAGGATCCTGCTCACATGAAATATTTCTTCAAGTGGACAGCATTCCAAGCTCTTGGTAGCAAATCACCTTCCATGGTTAGCAATCTATATGCCCCCTTTCCTGCTTCAGCTTCAATCAAATAAGGGCCTTCCCATTTTGGAGCCAACTTTCCATCAGCAGGATTGGTGGTATTCTGAAATGCTTTCCTTAATACCATATCTCCAACTTGAAACCTCCTGATCCTGACATTTTTGTTGTAAGCACCAGCCATTCTTTGTTGATAACTGGCCATCCTTATCCTAGCGAGATCCCTGATTTCTTCAATAGTATCCAGGTCTTGAGCTAAGTTCTCATCATTCTCCTCAGGATCACGGGTACTTGTTCTAGCAGTTGGAATCACCATTTATGTTGGGATCACTGACTCTGCCCCAAATACCAAAGAGAATGGCGTTTGACCAGTAGCATTCTTAGGGGTTGTCCTATCAGCCCAAAGCACATAGGGTAGTTCTTCTGCCCATTTCCCTTTCTTGGATCCAAGCTTCTTCTTCAAATTGTTGATGATGATCTTGTTGGATGATTCTGCTTGACCATTAGCTTGTGGGTGGACTGGTGTTGATGTTATCATCTTAATCCCCCAGCTGTCACAAAAGTTAGTGGTTCTGCCCCCAATAAATTGGGAACCATTATCACATATAATCTCAGAAGGAATTCCAAATCTAGTTATAATATTTCTTTTAATAAAGGATATAACTTCCTTTTCTCTGACTTGGGCAAAAGCTTCAGCCTCTATCCACTTGGAGAAGTAATCAGTCATAGCAAGCATGAATACTTTTCCACCAGGTGCCTTAGGGAGCTTACCAACTATATCCATACCCCATCTCATAAATGGCCAAGAGGAGGATATAGGATGCAATAATTCAGCTGGTTGATGAAGGATATTGCTGTGTCTCTGACAATGATCACATCTTTTAGCATACTCCACAACATCTCTCTTCATGGTTGGCCAGTAGTATCCTGTCCTCAGGATCCTTGAGAATAATGCCCTGCCCCCAGTGTGGTTTCCACAATCTCCTTCATGGAAGTCTTTTAAAACTTCTTGGATTTCAGGATCCTCGATGCATCTCAAGTATGGTCCTGCAAGAGATCGTCTATACAACATATTATTTAAAATTGTGAATTGAGATACCTTAGATTTGAAAGCCCTAGGGTTTTCTCCTGTAGGAATTTCTCCATGTTGTAAGTATCTCATAATTGGTGAGATCCATGATCCTGATCCTGAATGGGTTTGAGTATCCTCACAAGGGATAATTGCAGAATCATTTCCTATCTCCATAGCCTTGTGATTCTCGATAGCCGGGGTCAGGAAATGGATAATAGGGATCTTAATATCCTTCGGGATCTTCAAGGATGATCCTAAGTTAGCCAATGCATCAGCCTCTATATTTTCTTCCCTTGGTACATGCGTCAAACTAAAGGAAATAAAAGAGAGTGCCAAACTTTTGACTATCTCTAAATATTTGGTTAGCTTTTCACCTTTAACAGCGTAGGATCCATTAAAGTGGTTTGTAATTAACAATGAATCTACATGTACCTCAAGATACCTGATCCCCATATGCTTTGCAATTTGCAAACCAGCAATTAAGGCTTCATATTCAGCCTCATTGTTAGTGGTTTGGAACTCACAAGCTATAGAGTGGGGTATTATGTCCCCCTGTGGCGATTTTAGTAGTATTCCAAGCCCTGTGCCTTTGACATTTGAGGATCCATCAGTATAGAGTATCCAAGGATCCTTGGTCTCTTCTAGCTGCTGGACTTCTAACTCAGCTTCTTTTTGTAAATCACTACTGAAATCAGCCACAAAGTCAGCTAATGCTTGGGATTTAATGGCTGTCCTAGGCTCATATCTTATATCATATGCACTCAGCTTCACTGCCCACTTAGCCATCCTTCCTGACATCTCTGGTTTCCTGAGGACATTCTTAATTGGAAAATTAGTTTTAACAACAATAACATGAGTTTCAAAATAATGTCTTAGCTTAGTAGATGCCATAATTAATGCAAGAATAAGTTTTTCGAGGTGTGAATACCTGGATTCGGCATCAAGTAAACTTTTACTTACATAGTAGACAGGATGTTGTGTACCTTCATGATCCTTAACAAGAACCGCACTTACTGCTTTTGAGGATACTGCAAGATACAAGGATAGCACATCGCCTTTTTCTGGTTTCATCAAAGCCGGGGCTGAGGATAGGTAATCTTTGAGGGCTCTTAAAGCATTTTCATGCTTCTCAGTCCACTCAAATTTCTTGTTCTTCCTTAGGATATCATAAAATTCTTTGCACTTCTCTGAGGATTTGGAAATAAATCTGTTCAAAGCTGATATCCTGCCTGTTAGCCTTTGAACATCCTTAGCATTGGCCGGAGATTTGATGTTCACTATTGCTTTGATTTGTTCCGGGCTAGCTTCAATGCCTCTCTTCGTCACCATATATCCTAAGAATTTACCTGCTTTAACACCAAAGTGACATTTTGAAGGATTAAGTTTCATGTTATATTTGTCAAGGATATCGAATGCTTCCTCCAAGTCCCTTAGGTGATCCTCAGCTTTTATGGATTTTACCACCATATCATCTATGTAAACCTCCATAGTTTGTCCAATCTGATCCTTGAACATCATATTCACCAGCCTTTGATATGTCGCACCTGCATTTCTTAGTCCGAAAGGCATAGCAATATAGCAGTATATACCAGTTGGAGTCATGAAGGCTGTATCCTCTTGGTCGGATGGTTCCATTTGGATTTGTTGGAATCCAGATGAAGCATCCATAAAAGTTAACAGTTCATGACCCGCAGTTGCATCCACCATGGAGTCAATGTGGGGTAATGGGAAAGGATCCTTGGGACATGCCTTATTTAAATCGGTAAAATCGACACATACCCTCCACTTTCCGTTTTTCTTTTGAACAACAACCACATTGGCCAACCATCTTGGATACTTGACCTCCCTAATCATACCTGCCCGGAGCAATTTCTCTACCTCTTCCTGGATAATGGCATTCCTTTCCGGTGCAAACTTTCTTCTCCTTTGATGGATTGGTTTGAAGGATCTGTCAATCCCGAGTTTGTGAGTGATTACATCTTTGGATATACCAGTCATGTCTTCGTGTTTCCATGCAAAGGTAGTCTTTCTCCTTTTGAGGACGGATACGAGGTCTTCTTTCATTTCGCCAAGGATCCCTGATCCGATATAGATTTTGGATTCAGGATCATTAGGATCCATGAGGATTTCTACCACATCCTACTCTCTTGCCTCCAAGACATCCCTTGGAGGATACCTTGATTGCTATTGCTCCCTTGACTTCGAGGCTGGTTTCATCGATGAAGTGTAGCAATTCTTAGCCTCCTACTGATCACTATCAACCTTCACTATTCCCCAAGGACTAGGGAGCTTCACACATTGATGGTAGGTAGATGGGACTGCTTTCATATCGTGTATCCAAGGCCTGCCAAGGATAACATTACAACAAGATAAACAGTCAATAACACAAAATTTTTGATAAGAGTGTAGGCCTTCAATGTATATTGGGAGTTTAATGTCCCCCAGGGTATTCTTAGTTTCGCTACTAAATCCCACGAGCACGGAGGATCTTGGTATGATGTCCGATTCAGGAATACCCATCTTCTTTAGAACATCAAGCTGGATAATGTTCACTGAGCTTCCTCCGTCTATAAGGATCCTGCGGGCAAAATGGTTAGAAATGAAAAGAGTAATAAACCATCGTGATGAGGATCCTGGATATCAACACGATCATCCTCATCAAAGGTTATGACTTTTCCTTCGGAGACACTTGATGTTCGAACAGGTCTTTCTCCATTATCCATTTTGGTTTCCTTTGCATGCCTTTTAGCTGCTGAGAAGGATGTGCCGCAAATGTCTGATCCTCCAGAAATAAAGTTTATTACTTGTGCATCTGCTGGAGGGGCTGGAGCCTTCTCAGGGATCCTTTCAGGATCCTGAGTCCTTGACTTTTTTCTTCCCAACAATTCTTTTAGATGCCCCTTGCTCAACAAGTATCCAATTTCCTTTCTCAGTGCAATGCATTCTTCTGTGAGATGCCCAAAATCTTCATGGTATGCACACCACTTTGATTTATCCTTAGTTGCAGCTGGCCTATCATTTTTTCTCGGCCATCTAGCTTTATCACCTAGGTTCTGTATCACAAGGATTAGTTCATTGTTATCAACACAAAAACAATATTCAGAAATTGGAGGATAATCCTCATCATCCTCTTCTTGATCAACAGAATGCACGTTCTGATTATCAGATCTATTGTAGGATCTGAACTTGTTGTTCCTGAATGAGGATCCTTGCTTATCCTGCTTTGAGGAT
>JARYGA010006170.1:0-44182 GCA_030545235.1 Helianthus tuberosus
ACAGATTGGTATCAGAGCCATAACTATAGGGAATTAGGTAGAATTGCCATGTTCGACCTAGTCTATAGTAGGAACCATATTTTGACCATTATTGATTCTTGCTTAAAATGTTATTCTTCCTTCTTTGCTTCTTCCTCTTCTCTTTGGTCTTAATATTTACATAATGTCTTTCCTAAGACATTTTACACAATACACTTGAAGACTTGAAGACACTCTTTATACAAAAGAGACGAGTTTACCAAAATAGGCGTGAAACCCACAATTTGGTGAACGACTCGCATTCCGCTTATTCTTATTTTTGCACGAAATTTCGCCATTTAGTTAGGAGTGAAATCCACATCTAAATGGTAAATTTCCAATTCAAACTCTAGTGGACCCTCTTCATAGTGTCGAAATTATATTTTGACTCGACGAGTACCAACCACATTAGGGTACGAAATCGTCAAGTTAGGGGTGAAACCCGCACCTTGTCGATTGAGTCCCATTCCTCGATTTTTGTTCTCGCCAAAGTTTCGATTGTTTCAATTGATTAGAGACGTGTAGTAACTGGAAGGGTAAGATACCGTTAATCGCTTCTCGACGAGAGTATCTTACCTATAGGCCAAAGCACGTTTCTCTAATTTGAAAGGACTTTCGATTCACTTTGGAATTGTCAAGGTTTCTCTACCAGAAATAATCCTATGTTTTATGAGCCTCTCTTTTATGTGATTCAATTTATATGTGATTTTATACTTGTTACCTCGTTCGTTTCAAAACCATTACACATTTCGCACGTCTCGCGCAATCAAAAACAATAATAATCCTCGTGAACAAACTAAATCTATACTCCTTTTACGCATTCATACGTGCTATACTTGTTGAATACATGTTGGAAACTTATGCTTTATATGAATTTTACATGATACGTGAACGCTTACATGCTTTTACATGCAAAAACCTTGTTTTAAAATTTATGATCAAGTCTCATCCTTTCCTCTTCTTTCGAACTTCTAGATGGCATCTCCAAGCTCATCAAAGAAGACCAAGTCAAAGAAAGGTTCCAACAGTGAATCAATCTCCAAGCAAGAGCTAGTTGGGCTCATTGCTGAATAAATGGCTGACCAAATGGCTCGAGTTATACCCGACATTGTTTGCCGCATTCAAACCAACACCGATTCTCCTCATGGCTCAGTGGACTCCAAGGTGGATAAACTAAAGACACCTTTTCTCTTCAAACAATTCATGGCTTGCAAACCATTGGAATTTACTGGAAAATATGGTGCTACTGCACTACTCTCTTGGTTTGATGCCATGGAGATCACCTTTCGTCAGAGTGGTTGTCCTGACGACCTATGCACCCAAAATGCCACAGGGGTGTTCCGATCAAGAGCTCTTGATTGGTGGACCTCTGAACGAGGCACAAGAGGTGAGGACGCCGCCCACGCATTGCCATGGGCTGAATTGAAAAAGATTATGAAGGAGGAATTTTGCCCGCCGCACGAGATAAGGAAACTAGAGAGTGAGTTTTGGCACCTAAAGCAGGTGGATGACGACAATGATGGGTTAACCCTCCGTTTCAAACAACTTAGCATCTTGTGTCCTAGCCAAGTTGATACACCTGAAAAAGCCATCAACAAATACATTCACTGCTGCCCTGATTCCTTCATGAACCTTATGGAAGCTGCTTGCCCAGCCACTATTGAGGATACCTTTCGTTTAGCTGCCCGTTTGAACAGTAACCATGTCATGCATAGAAATGCCACAAAACCCCACTGAAAACCGCCCATCAAGCCACTGTTGAACCCACCTCATCCACCAAGAAAAACCAAGGCAAGAAGCGGAAGGCTTCGAGTCAAAACTGTGTGGTCGTCACTTCGCCAAACCCATAACCTTTACAATCTGTAACTGTTGTTACCCCCACAACCCTTGGGCCTCAAGAAAGAAACTACGTTGGGTCATGGCCCAAGTGCAACCAATGCTCGTACCATCATCCTACTGGCACTCCATGTCGCAAATGTGCCACATGTAACAAGCTGGGGCATTTTGCCAATCGTTGTCGCTACAACCTGAAGGCCGATCAAAACCAAGCTATTGTAACTCAAAACCCTGCCCCCAATCAAGCTCAGAACCAAGTCGCTTCTGTGCGAGCGTGTTTTAAGTGTGGTGATGTCAATCATATGGCTAACGTCTGTTCTCAATGAAACCAGCAACAACCACCACAACAGCAACAGCAGCAACAGGCTCAACAACCCGCTCGAGGCAGAGCCTTTCTCCTCACCACTGCTCAAGCCCAAAACGCGAACGACGTCATTACTGGTACGTTCCTTGTGAACCATGTTTATGCTTCTTGTCTGTTTGATACTGGCGCTGATAAAAGTTTTGTGTCGTTATAATTCGAATCCTTGCTTAAGTGTAAACGCTCTAAGTTGCCAAGATCTTTCGCTGTCGAAGTCGCTAATGGTAAAACCGTCGCTGTCAACTCCGTCCTTTACAATTGTTCTTTGATCCTTAATGATCATACGTTCTCAATCAATCTTATACCTATGCAAATAGGTAGTTTCGACGTCATAGTAGGTATGGAATGGCTTAGGCGAGTTCCTGCTGAAGTTGTCTGTTCTGAAAAGTTTATTCATCTCCCTTTACCCAATGGTGATTCCTTGCATGTCTATGGCGAGAAACCTTCTCAAGGTCTCAAACTCATGGCGTGCATTCAGGCGAACAAGTGCTTACGCAAGGGTACCTTCGCCTTTCTCGCCCATATTATGGAAAAGAAGGACAAAGGCCCAAGCGTAAGTGACGTTCCCGTTGTACATGATTTTCCTGACGTGTTTCCTAATGATCTTCCTAGTCCGCCTCCTGCTCGTTCTGTCGACTTTTGCATTGATTTAGTGCCTGGCACTACGCCTGTCGCTAAGTCTCCCTACCGTTTAGCACCCTCTGAGATGCAAGAGCTCTCGAGTCAACTTCAAGAGCTTCTTGATAAAGGCTTTATACGCCCTAGTACTTCTCCTTGAGGCACTCCCGTTTTGTTCGTTAAAAAGAAAGATGGGCATTCCGCATGTGTATTGACTATCGTGAGCTCAACAAACTCACTATCAAAAATTGATACCCTCTTCCTCGCATCGATGATCTTTTCGATCAATTGCAAGGCGCAACATGCTTTTCCAAAATCGATCTTCGTTCTGGGTACCATCAACTTCGAGTCCTTGAAGAAGACATACCTAAAACCGCCTTTCGTACGCATTATGGTCATTATGAATTCATGGTCATGCCCTTTGGTTTGACCAACGCACCTGCTGTTTTCATGGATTTGATGAACCGCGTGTGCGAAGCGTACTTGGATCGTTTCGTGATCGTCTTTATCGACGATATTCTTATCTATTCCAAGACACAAGAAGAGCATGAGCGACACTTGCGTCTTATCCTTGAACTTCTTCGTGTTGAACGTCTATACGCCAAATTCTCCAAGTATGAATTTTGGTTAAAAGAGGTTCAATTCCTTGGTCATACTGTCAACGAACTTGGCATTCACATTGACCCCGCTAAAGTCGAAGCTGTGAAGAACTGGATCGCACCTAAGTCTCCGTCTGAAATTCGTTCGTTTCTTGGTCTTGCTGGTTATTATCGTTGCTTTATCTCTAACTTCTCGAAGATCGTTGTTCCTTTGACTTCTTTGACTCAAAAAGAGAAACCTTTTGTTTGGGGTCCTGAACAAGAGGAATCTTTTCAAACGCTCAAGGAGATGCTCTGTAATGCTCCTATCCTCACGCTTCCTGATGGTAACGACGACTTCGTCGTATATTGCGATGCTTCACACCTTGGTCTTGGTTGTGTGCTTATGCAACGAGACAAGGTCATCGGCTTATGCGTCAAGGCAGCTCAAAGTACATGAGAAAAACTATACTACTCACGACCTTGAACTTGGCGCAGTTGTTTTTGCATTGAAAATTTGGCGACACTACCTTTATGGTACTAAGTATGTGGTCTTCACCGACCATAGGAGCCTTCAACATATCTTCGACCAAAAGGAACTGAACATGCGTCAACGTCATTGGGTGGAACTGTTAAACGACTACGACTGCGAAATCAAATACCATCCAGGTAAGGCGAATGTAGTAGCCGATGCTCTGAGTCATAAAACTCATGTGAAGAGTATTCGTTGTCTTCAACTCGTTCACGATCTTCAATGTCGCATTCGCGAAGCTCAATATGCCTCTATTAATGAAGGCAATCTCTCTGTCGAGATACGAGGCGCTAAAGAACATGAACTCGTGTCTAAATACGATGGTATTCTATACTATCTCAATCGTATCTGGATCCCTAATCGTGAAAACCTTCGAGACTTTCTGATGAAGGAGGCACAAAAATCGAAATACTTTGTTCATCCTGGTGCTGATAAGTTGTACCACGATATACGTACGTCCTATTGGTAGCCTGGGATGAAGCGGGATATCGCCTCCTACGTCGCAAAATGTCACATTTGTTCGAAGGTCAAAGCCGAACATCAACGTCCCTCTGGCTTGCTTGAACAGCCAGAAATCCCTATCTGGAAATGGGAGAGCGTTGCCATGGACTTTATCACTAAACTTCCTTGTACTTCTTCTGGTCATGACAGTATTTGGGTGATCGTTGATCGATTGACCAAATCAACACATTTTCTTCCCATTCGTGAAGATTTCAAAGTCGAGAAATTGGCTAAAATCTACACTGATGAGATCATCTGTCGTCATGTTATCCCCATTGACATCATTTCCGATCGTGATGCTCGTTTTACGTCCCGTCTTTGGCAAACTTTTCAATCTACTATGGGTACTGTTCTTAACCTTAGCACTGTTTTTCACCCTCAATCAGATGGTCAAACCGAGCGTACTATCCAAACATTAGAGGATATGCTTCGTTCGTGCGTAATAGATTTTGGTGGCAACTGGGATTCACACTTGCCTTTGATCGAATTCTCGTACAATAACAGTTATCATGCGAGTATTCAAATGACACCTTTCGAAGCATTGTATGGTCGCAAGTGTCGTTCGCCTATTTATTGGCACGAGATTGGTGAATCTCAATTCACTGGTCCCGAGCTTATACAAGAAGCAACGGACAAGATTTTACAGGTTCGAGACAACTTACTGAAAGCAAGGAGCCGACAAAAGATTTACGCTGACAAGCGTCGCAAACCCTTGGAATTCGAGACAGGTGACTTGGTAATCCTCAAAGTATCCCCTTGGAAGGGCGTGGTTCGATTTGGTAAGAAAGGTAAACTCGCACCTCGCTACGTTGGTCCTTTCAAGATTCTCGAAAGGATTGGCAAGGTTGCGTATAGACTGGACCTGCCTGAAGAACTCAACAATGTACATCATTTCTTCCACGTGTCCAACTTAAAGAAGTGTCTAGCTGACGAAGGGCTTCAAGTTCCACTCGAGGACCTTCAAGTCAACGAGACCCTTCATTTTGTGGAAAAACCCGTCGAAATCATGGATCAAGGAGTCAAGTTATTGAGGCGCAATAAAATTCCTATTGTTAAGGTTCGATGGGAAGGTAAACGCGGCGCTGAATTCACTTGGGAACTCAAGAGTCATGTCACACCCCGATATTTCCACGTATTACCGGTGGGCCCGGTGGGGAGTATCGTGACGTAGTTGATATCATCATAGTCAAACAACACAATTTAAATGCACAGTGAAAGCAAAAGATAAATATATTACAATCCGATAATGTAACACCTCGAAAATTTATGCCCAATAATATATCAACACGTGTCATGGACTTTAAACGTGTAAAGAAGTGATTTAGAGGGACTAAAGCTGACAAACAAGGAAAGTATGTGAATAAAAGGGTTCAAAATGTCAACAATGGATAAATATATCCTTCAATAGCCCCACATGATGTTTATACCCTTAAACGAATAAATCATGGATCATACGAAGCTAATTGTGAAAGAAGTGATGAATTACAAACTACAGGGGTTAAATGTGTCAACATGTTTAAAGTATACCTCTGAGTGACCTTTTAGCAAACCCGAAGCTTTGTAATGATTAATTATACTCACGAGAATACGTGATAAAAATTTCACAAGGTTTCGTTAAAGTATGAGAAAGTTATGACAGTATTCGTATACGAGGGGTTAAAAGCGTCAACGTTGAAATTAAAGGCTTTTCGGGTGATCATAAAGTTAACCAAGGACTTAACAAAGTTTGGTTATGTCTTAGAGCCCTTGAAAGTCAAGTTAGAGGGCCAAAAGTGCAAGAAATGAAGTTAAAACCACGTATACAAGGACCAGGGACCAAAAATGCAAATGCTGAAACTTGTTTGTCCTGGACCTGAGCCTCACACGGGCCGCGTAAGGTATGTAAGGACCCTTACGCGGGCCGCCTAAGGTGCCCGGATACACAAAATCATCACAGCTGCCTGTTCAGTCGGTTTAACCGACTTATGGAGCTTGTTTTCGATCCTATGGGCTTGTTTGATGGTTTATTATGGCCTAGGGACTCCTGTAATGATCCCATAACATCAGTAGACTTCCTTGTCATGATCTTGTTGCATCAAAATGGGTATATAAGGAACTCCAATGTTGCAACATTGAGCTCATTCACCTGCAAACTCCACAACTCACTCTCTGAGGATTCCTGGAGCTCAAGACCTCTTCCTAGTGATCACTAGTCGTGCATAGGACCTTTGTAAGCTTCCTTAACCTTCTTTAACTCAGTTTTGCTTAGTTAATTAGCTTAAAGTCAAACCGTCGTAATTAAGATTTGACTTCGTCATTAATCTTAATTTGTCCAATCAAATTCCAAATTGAAAGTACCTATGAGTGGGTAATTATGTGGGCAATAAACCCTTAAAAGGGCACCCTCTGATTCCCACTCTAACTAGGTCAATTGTCGGGTCAAAGTTAATCGCAAAAAGTCAACAGAAAGCTTATTTTCAAATTAATGCATAATTAGCAATGTAGAAGCTATGCAACCTGTTTTTTCATTAATATAACTTGGTAATTAATGTAAGAACATGTCTAAGCATGTTCAACTCGACAATTTTCAGTTTAAGCTCGATTCGGAACCGAAAGTCGCAAAAGTAGACTTTTGCTTTGACTTTCAGTTCTGACCCATTAGAGCATAGTTTAGAAATGTCTTAGAGCCTTATTAGGACCAGGTTTCATATAAGTATAACCCTCTGTGATTATACAACTTGGTTCATTAGTTATCCGATTCATATGCATATTTCCGTTAAATGCCTAAATGTTGACTATTATGCCCATATGACCTTAAAACATGATTTTTGAAAATGTAAAAGAGTAGAAACCTTAGTTACTGATTTATAAACTTGTACCTAAAATTTGACATCAGTTTGAGGTCTAGATTAAGAGTTATGCTCATTAGCGTAATTAGAAAGCTTTTTAGTAATTAAACGGTGTAATTAGCGTATAGCCTATCTAAACCCGATTTTTGATACCAAAATTTTTACCCACTGATATAAAATAATATTTTGGGATTTTTGGAGATTTTTATTTATTTTTAGGCTAAGCATAACATAGAGTTCTAAGCTTGATCCGGTAATTGTCGGTTTTGCCCTTTTAGGCTATAAAAGGAGTTTTACAAATCCTTTTGATACCAAACCTTTTTCTACAGATCCAATATGATAAATAAAGTATTTTAAGCCTTCTGGAATAATAAAAATATCAGCTTTTCTTATAAAACCCGAAAATAGCTTAAAATCGCCTTTTTAAGCGTTTTTAACGCATAGTATGTATTAAAACCATTTTAGATATATAAGACTTGATACCTACTGATGTTTTAAATAAATTTTTATACTTTAGCAGTAAGCAAAAGTTTTAAACTCAGGTTTCTAGTTTTGACCTTTTAGGCTTAAGTGAAATTACCAAAATGCCCCTTCGGTGCATAGTATGGTTAGAAATGATAAATTTCACACATAGGTTATACCCTACTGATATAACTTAGTAAATTAAGTATTTTTACTGATTACATCAGACCCGAAACTCAGATTTATATTTAAACTCTTTTATAACCTTTAAAATGACCAAAATACCCCTACGGGGCGTAATTTGAGTTTAAATCTGTTTTGGGCATAATAGAAGATATCTTACTGATGTCACAACATATTTAAGGCATATTGACTTAGGAAACTTGTATATGACTCATATGGTTACCCCTTACGCACTTTTCGCGTTCAGGTCGGCTTATGTAACTAGTTTGCATAATTTAGCCGAAACGGGTCAAACCATATCATTTTCATCTCAAAATCCAGAATGTGTTTAAGTCACCCATATTAAACAAGCATACAAGCTTTTCGGGTCAAAACCACATTCTAAACCGGTCTTCGCTTTATCATGCGTTTGAACCGTGTCTTCCATTTGAAAACTAACCGGTCTAAGTCTAAGCTTAATTAAAGACCCGTTAGGATTCTAATAGGTTATTATAAACCTTCGTTCCAGATTAGGAGCCCAGTAAAAGCTACGTGCACTTGCTGTATTTGATTTATACTTTGCTCAGGTAAATACTCTTAACTTATTTTCCCTATACGGGCTTGGGATACGGTACTATAAAAGTACCGCTTGGTCGGGTGTGTAGTCATTTAAATCGGATTGTGATTGATGTATTTACATAACTCGTTTTAATCTGTATTATTTGGTGTATGGCCTTTGGGGGTTAAATGACCATGTCCCGGATATCCTTGGCATCATTCAAAGAAATGGCCACGGCCTAAGCACGGGGTGTAGGCGTACACCTGACAGTTGCATTATGTAAAAACTGGTAACCCACTTAAAGGAATCAACCTTGTGGGCACTATACCTGTGGCGTGTCAGTTAATCTAGTCCGGCCCTACAAACCGGCCCTAACGGACGACAAATAAGTAAAACTGTATACAAGATTATTTTTAAATAATTGTCCCAAGTTATAAAAATATTTTTGCCTAAGTGCATTCAAATTAATTTTCAAACTCTTTTCAAAATGAGTCAGTTAAGTTGTATTTACCAGTGTAAACTGACGAATTTTCCAAAAAGGCTAAGTGCAGGTACTATACGTAATAGGTTGGCTACTCCAGGCATCAATAATTAAGTCTCGCAAGCTCTAGGTGTTAAAGTCTGTTGAACAATTTTCCTTTTTCTTTCGATCCGCCTGTGGATCTGTTTCAACTATTTTGTGATACTTAATATTACAATTTATTCAGTTGAAATAAATCTATCTTTTGCTTCCGCTGTGCATTTTAAATTTGTGTTGTTTGACTATGATGATATCAACTACGTCACGATACTCCCCACCGGGCCCACCGGTAATACGTGGAAATATCGGGGTGTGACAGGTTGGTATCAGAGCCAACACTGAGTGAATTAAACACTAGCCTTTTTGTGTTTAATCTCAGTTACACAATGGCACATTTTTTTTGATTCTCGAGTCTAGACAAAGAACATAGGACAAATCCTAATTCGTTTTATTTGTTTCCTTTTTTATTTTCTGATTAGCCCCTGCATAGGCAAGTCATTTCAGTTAGAAGTCTCGTTTAGGGCAACCAAGTACTTGTTTAAATTTTAATGAAACGGTTAGATTTAAAATAACATTCCTATTATAAGATCTACCATTATAATAAAATGACAAAATCTAAAAAAGGACAAGACCTAGCCATGTGTCACCTTAAGACAGGGCCAAGATGGTAGCTCCTAAATTAGATTCAGATCCATATTAACATCTCAATTTAGGATTGTTCTGCGTTAAATATTAAAAAGAATCTTAAAGGTAAAACCTAGCCTAAATGTCGTTGCAGACATGGCCAAGATGGTAAAACCTATTCAAAAGATTCCAATCCTTGTTAACATCTGAAGACATGTTAACATTGGTGACAGTGATTCGATAAAATCGCATAAGTCATCCTTAAATTGGATTACTCCAATTTTCCTTATTAAAATAATCATCCCTCTAAAGATGTAGTGCCTACGGGCTATAATTAACGTCCTCTGAGACTAAAGACAGTGGTAGCCTACAACTCCCTGTCAAGAAAAAGGTAACGAACTTTGATTCAAACCTTAATGCCTCGATTCCATAAAATATGGGCTTATAAATTAAACATACAAGTGGTATAATTAAACCTTAATGCCTCGATTCCATAACGAACTTTGAACACTTACAAGTGGTATAATTAAACATATTGACACTTTTAGTCCCTCTAACTTGCAAGGTTGCGCGTAACTTTACTTATAGGCATAAAAACCCTAGACGGCCAATAATTGGCATTCCCGAGAGTATAATCAAATATCATGAAGCTCTTGGTTTGTTAAAAGGTCACTCAGAGGTACGAATTAACATGTTGACGCTTTTAACCCTTCATTGCGCAAACTTTCAATTAATTACGCAAACGGCTACACTCGATCGACAAGTGACTCATTTATGAATATAAATATTGTGAGAGTTATTTAGAAACTTATTTTAGGTATGCTAACACTTCCAGTCCTTTCATAATCAAAGTTTTCGATTTTTCAAAAAATTAGTCCCTTAAATTCCAGGTTTGACTTTATTAGGGTTTATTACACGTGTCAATACATCATTGGTCGTGATTTTACGAGGTGTTACATCCTCACCCCCTTAAAAGAAATCTCGACCTCGAGATTTGCTAAAAATAATGGAAGTACTTTCTGACGTATTATGATCTTAACCTCCATAGCATATTTGGGCCTCTAAAGGCGTTTCAGTTGACCTATACAATATGTACATACTTTCCTTCGGAGTTTCTTAACCTGTCAATCCTTAATTGATACGGGTTTTTCATCAAACCATTAATTTTATCAGTCCGCATGTCATTATGTGACAAATGCTTTCGACTTATTGGCGAAATACATATCCTTAAATCACTAATGTGGGTCACATTGATTTCCATCAAGTTCCTCAGGTAAATTTTTGCTCATAGGTTACAAATCTTGATATATTCGATTTCCTCGAATAATCCTATATGTCAGAACTTAGCTAGCCCGAAAATTAAAGAAAATTTCAGCACGCCATTCTTGGGGTGATACCTTCAACTGAACCTTATTCCTTATTAAGGACTTGAGAGGTTCGCGGCTTTCATTAGTCCATGATTTCTGCCAATTGCTGGAAATTTTCGGACGTTTACGATTTGTATGATCTTATTTGTTGTTTCCAAGGCAACTTTCAGATCCTGTTAATTTGGACTTCCCAAAGTCTCGTCCATCAAACGGACGTTTTGATATTTCATCTATACAAGGTCTCCAAGGAGCAACCTTGATACTTATATATTGACTATCTTAGAAAAACTTATTTAAGGTGAGGTGGTTATTCCAATTACTGCTTAAAACCAACCTTAAGGAATAGCTAATCCTTACAGTTAGTCGAACAAGTCGACGATCCTGGGCAGCTGATAGCGATTCTTATTTGTTGTCTAAATAGGGTTGCGGTAAATAATGCATTCGCATAATGAACCGTCTTTCTAATCAATAATAACTGAACTCTTAGAGTTACGAATTAGGCTTTAAGAACCTCTATCTTAAAACTCACTTAATTAGGGTTTCGATTCTTCAATAATGCTGGTAATAATTGTCATGGAGGTTTCACAATACCGCAGTCCTAAGCGGGATATAAATCTTAACTCTACTTGCCTTTCAGGAGGTGAACAGGGTAGTCCTAGGAGAAGAAAAACAAGATACAAGGAGGTTACAGAGATTTTCCAAATCCTAGGCTCCAGTTCATCCATCATTGCTTGTGTTAAATAAGTAACACATTTATGTTACAAGTCCAGGAATTCCTTAATCGGGGACATTTACTTGGAAACTTCCATTCTGGATATCTTCTTTGAATACCTTTAGCTGACTTTAGTACCATATGACCATCGGAATATCTTTGTGGTCCCATGCATTAAACCTCCATACTGATCAGGCATGGAAGCAATCTATGGAACATATTAAGATACACCAATCCTCATATGGCGCTTTTATCATACCATCTGGTATTCGCAATCGATAGAGATTAAAGAGATATCAACTATATATGCTGACGCACTTCCTCTAGAGAGATGATACTTCTAAAATTCTACGACTGAAGGTTTCTGATAGGAACAGAAGAAATGGTTCTTATGATTTCGCCTGTAAGTTTTACCTTACACTTAACATCTGGGGTTCTTACGGGAAAATTTCTAAAAGTTTGCTAAGCTTATGGTCTTATGAGAGACTTAGCAGCACCCGAAACCAAACGTAACTCTAAGCAATAAAATCACAATAAGGGATTTATCTAGTGTCATTATTAATGTGAACCGCCTCTAATCATTCATCAGGAGGGTTAAGTACCTCCATTCTTAATCCTTTTAAACTTAGCTACATAATCTTTGACAAATTTTTAGGGCAGTCTCAGCTTTGACTGGTTATTTCTTAATCTATAAAACGTGAGTAGCTGAGGTAGATCCATAATGGATTTATAATAAGCAGTCTTTGAAACCTTAATGTACCCTCTTATTGCCGATGCTAACCACCAATAATTATTTGCATTAAGCTTAGATTTTTGGGTAAATTGAATAGGGCACTATCTCAGCCAATGAATTAAAATTTGTAACATACTGTTGACAGTCTAGAACTTTCATGGTGAGAGTCAGAAAATTCTTACTCCATCTTTTTCCATTTCGTGATGCGGACAATAGGTTTTTCTAATAAGGTCCTTAGAACTGGGACCATCCCATAATGTATAAGAGGATCTTTCTTGTGGACTTCATTATTGTCCTCACTAATTAAGGGTATTGCCATCGAATGACCATGATGCATACCTCACCGTGTCCTTTCCAGCATAACCGCTGATACACCTAATGGTTTCTACTTCATCCAACAATTTCCTGCAATCGATGGCCCTCTTTTTACTATTGAAGTCTCTTGACTTCCAAGAGACGAAGTACTTTTAAGTACATCCAAAAAGGGAATGGGGCTCCTTGCCATATATGATTTTGTTTGGTTTATTCTTCGCATTTGAAGTATGAATAAAGCTCTTCTCATGAGCAGCGACATGTGTTTTAGAGCGAGTAGCATTCGGCTTCTTGAACCCTTTTCATGACTTTTCTCATAGCCTTTTTACCAGCTGTGTCAATTACAGTTTGGAGATTGACTCTATCAATATTGAAGTTCACATTTGATGTAGTATTAACATTTGTCACATCTTTAGCATCGCGACTGTTGTTTGTCTCTTCTGAGTTTTCCATAATCGAAGCTTGGTATTAAATACCAAGTTCAACAAGTGCTTAGGCAATCCGCACCATGTGTCTCCTTGAATTGTCAAAAGGCTCACCATAAGGAGTCTTGATAACTACTTGCTTCTTATCACACACAATATGGGCTTGGTTATAAAACGACCAATCCATTCCTATTACTATATTGAGTCCCTCTAATTTTAACGGAAACAAGGACAACGGAGAAGAATGATTCCTAATGGATATAAAACATCCGTCTAATATTGCTGAAGCAGTCTCTGAGGTACCATTGGCCAATTCTACTTCATACTTAACGCTTAGAGTTTTAACAGGAAGATTTAATAATTTACAAAATCTATTGTCTATGAAAGACTTATCTGCACCCGAATCAAATAATACTCTAGCATAAACGTTATTGATAAGGAAAGTACCTGTTGTGACATTGTCATCCTGAACGGCCTCTTGAGCATTCATTTGAGAGCCCCCAGCTTTGGTCTTCTTAGCCTCCCCAGGCTTCTTGGTTTTATTTGGGCAATTTGTTTTGATGTGCCCTATTTCATTGCAACCATAGCATGTTGCGTCCTTTATGTCTTGGCACTCCGAAGTTTTGTGCCCTTCCTTATTACAAATTCCACAAGGCTTAGCTTGTGAATCTAAAGTGCCTTTCCCTTTAGTCGCCTTCTTTGGGCAGCGAGTCCTTATATGTCCTTTTTCGCCATAACCATAACATGTGGCGTTTATCATGTCCTTGCAGTCATGAGTCTTGTGATCCATCTTCTTACAAATGCCACATCCCCTGATCTGCTTATGGAAACATTTTCCGAAGTGCTACTTCCCGCAGGTTTCACATTTGGGTTTTGCCTCATTTGGCTTGGATTGGTTATAGTTTGAACCGGTCTTACCCTTTTTGTAACCCTTATTTGGGGTATTATCGCACTTTCGCTTATGATCCTTTAATACTCGGTCCACAGCTTTGTTTACGGCTGTATCTAACATATCCTGTAACTCGGTGCCCGTTAAGTTCAGTCTTGCATTATTATTCTGATCAACTGGGTGATTGTGAGCTTCAGATGAGTCAGCCATGGTGAAGCTTTGAAGGCTACAAACCAAGTAGTAATAATTTGTTTAATTATATAGTGAATCGTCGAATTTGATAATTAAATTGCCATGGTGTAAGTAAACTGTAACACCTCGGAAATTTACGTCCTATAAGGTCTTGACACGTGTCATAACCTTTAAACGTGTGAAAGAATACTTTCGAGGGACTAAAGTTGACAAACAATGAAACTATGTAAATATAAGGGTTCAAAGTGTCAACAATGAATAAATATACTTTACAATAACCCTACATGATGTTTATAACCTTAAACGAATGGATCATGGATCATACGAAGCGAATTGTGAAAGAAAGTGAGAGATTACAAACTACAGGGGTTAAATGTGTCAACATGTTAAGTTACACCTCTGAGTGACCTTTTAGCAAACCCGAAGCCTTGTAACGATTAATTATGCTCACTAGAATACACCATAAAAATTTCACCAAGTTTCGTTACCGTATGAGAAAGTTATGATAAAATTCGTGTGTGAGGGTTAGAATCGTCAACATTGAAAATTAGGGCTTTTCGGGTGATCACAAAGTTACCCGAGGACTTAACAAAGATGGTATAAGCCCTAAAGCCCCCATATGTCAATATTAAAGGATGAGAATGCAAGAAACCAAGTGAAAATGACCTTTCGGGGGACTAAGGGCCAAAAGTGCAATAAAAGAAAACATGTTTACCTGATCCGGAGGTCCATGCGGCCCACGTAAGGATTGCCAATACCTCAGGCGGGCCGCGTCCGACTGCCAGTCGCAGAAAAACCCACAGGTGGCTGTTTCAGCCTTGTAACCGACTTCAATTGCATTTCCTCGGTTCTATGGGCTGCCTAAAGTGGTATTTAGGCTATAGAGGGCACATGTTCACATCTTGGATCATCCTAGGCATGCATGGCAACAATCTAAGATGATTAAAGTTGCTATTTAAGGCACATGTTGCAACATGCAACCACACTTCAACTTCTGATCAATTCTGGAACTCCCAAGCTGATACAAGACCTTCTTAATCATCCAATAGTCACTTGTAAGTACCCTTGACCCTTCTAAATTAAGTTATGCTTAGTTTATAGCCTAGAAGTCAAACCGTCGTAACTACGGTTTGACTTAGCGATAAAACAAAATCGGTCCAGGGTTTTGTCGAAATAAAAGTTGTTATAAGTTGGTAATTATATGGGTAATAAACCCCTAAAAGGGCACTCACTGATTCCTAATCTAACTAGGTTGTTTGTCGAGTCAACGGTAATTAGAAAAAGTCAACAGAATCATTAAACGCGTAATTAGCGATATAGAAGGCGTGTAACCTGTTTTATTATTCATATAATTGAAAATAAGTATAATAACTTGTCTAAGCTTGTTTGATTCGACAACTTTCTATTTTGAACCGATTCGGAGCCGAAAGACGCATAGTTTGACTTTCTGCTTTGACTTCAGTTCTGACCCGGTTTTGATAGGTTTAGACATGCCTTAAAGTTCCATTAGGATCTAGTTACATGTGTGTATAACCCTCTGCGTTTATACCACTTGTAACCTTGATTGTCCGACGTTTCCGTTAATTGCTTAAATAGTGACCATAATGCCCTTATGATCATAAAACGAGATTTTTGAAGATATGAAAGAACAATAACCTTTGTTACTGATTATTAAACATGTCCCTAAAATTTCACGTCAATCGGAGGTCTAGATTAGGAGTTATGCTTAATGACGTAATTATAACGTTTCTTAGTAATTAAACGGCGTCATTAGCGTAAAACCTATCTAAACCCAATTTTTGACACCAAACCTTTTACCCATTGATGTGATATAATATTTTGGGATTTTTGAAGATTTTTAATTATTTTTAAACTGATCATAAGCTAGGATTATCGTCTTAATTCGGTTAATACCGAATATACCCTTTTCGGCCATAAAATGAGTTTTACAAATCCTTTTGACGCCAATCAAATTGCTACTGATTTTAAATAATAAATGAAGTATTTTGAACCTGTTAGATTGATCAGAAAACTCAGAATCCTATTTTAACCCGTTAATCGCTTAACACGACGTTATACGCGTATTAAACGCATAGTTAGGGTTTAAAACTGTTTTGGGCATAATGGAAGGTATCCTACTGATATCACAACATATTTAAGGCATGTTAACTTAGGAAACCTGTTTAGGACTCTTATAATTACCCGTTACGCTTCATACGCGTTCGGTTCGGTTTATGTAACTAGTTTACATAAATTTGCCGAAACGGGTCAAACCTTATCGGTTTTATCTCAAAATCCAGAATGTGTATAATATACCCATATTAAGCAAGTCTTCAAACTTGTCGGGTCTAAATCACATTCTATCCGGTCTTCGCTTAATCGTGCGTACGAACCGTATCTTTAAAACTAACCGGTCTAAGCTTAAGCTTAACTAAAGACCCGTTAGGATTCTAATAGGTTATTATAAACCTTCGTTCCAGATTAGGAGAACCGGTAAAAGATACTTGCACTCGCTGATTTTGATTTATACTTGCTCAGGTAAATACTTTTAACTTATTTCCCTATACGGGCTTGGGGTACGGTATATAAAATACCGCTTGGTCGGGCATTGAATCTTTAATTGTTTTATGGTTAAAGTATTAAGATGTCTCGTTTAATTTGTTTTGTTTACTTAAAGCCTTTGGGGGGTTAATGACCATGTCCCGGATATCCCTGGCATCATTTTACTAAATGGCCACGACCTTAGCACACAGGTGTAGGCGTACACCTGTCAGTGTCTCATTTAAATAATGTGGTGTGTCTATTGATCTTTAACCCGGCTCGATCCGGGCTACTGAACGCATAAGTAACATGTAAATCCTTTACAAGCATTATATTTAAATAATTATCCCAAGTTATAAAATATTATTTGTGCCTTGTGCCTTAAATGCATTTTCTTAAACTCCTTTTCAAAATGAGTCGGTTGATTGTATTTACCAGTGTAAACTGACGTATTTTCTTAAAAAGGTTAAGTGCAGGTACTACGCGTAATAGGCTGGCTTTTCTCCTAGCATCCACCATAAGTCTCGCAAGCTTGGATGTCATAAACTGTTGAACATTTTTCCTTTTATTTTGATCTACCTGTGGATTTATATTCGACTACTTGTGATACTTAATATTAACAATATTGTTTGGTTGAATTAAATCTATACTTTGCTTCCACTGTGCATTTAAATATTGTGTTGTTTGACTATTATGTTGCCAACCACGTCACGATACTCCCCCACCCGGCCCACCGGTGACACGTGGAAATTTGGGGTGTGACAGGTTGGTATCAGAGCCAACGTTGAGTGAATTAAACACTAGCCTTTTTGTGTTTAATCTCAATGACGCAATTGCACATTCCTAAATCTTCGAGTCTAGACAAAGAACTTAGGAATAATCCAAAATGTTTTTATTTTACTTTTAACTTTGTCCTTTATTTTTCCTTGTTGTTACCTTTGTTTATATGGACAGGTTTAACAATGCCGCCAAGATTCAGGCGAGGAAGTCGAGGAAAGGAGCCAATGAGCGCCCCTAACGACCACGAGGCCGGGCCTTCGGGCCGGCGAACTCCTTCTTCTACAAGGAGTGCAGATCCACGAGAACCTTGGAGGATTTACGAGGAGCCTTCCAGACGATCTACTTCGTATAGCTCAACGCCTCCATATCATCACTCCTATGGGCCTCAGTCCAAGAATGAGCCCAACAATCCGCCACCTTCATACATACCTCTACAGCGATCCATATCGCAGCGTTCCTTCGACGACCCTACTCCTGTCTTCCGGGGCCAGTTTAACCCGGCAGACTATCTACCAGAACAAGGGGGCTTTAACCCATTAGGACCGGAGGATCATTTTTCAGGTGATCAAGCGATGGACATGGACGAGGATACAGATCCCGTCGAGGCTTCAACCGGAACCCCGAACCATCCTTATGTGATCTCTGATGGTTCGTCTTTTCACGGAACACCTTACCAAGGTCCGGATAGTCATCAGGCACGGTTCGAACGGTGTGAGTGGTACTTTACACCATCTCACCATTCTTCGCCTCATCAGCAGCATCAGCAGCAAGATCCCTCAGGGGATCCACCTTTCGTGGCAGTCATGCCACCGCCACCACCACCGCCAGTTCATCTAGAGCCTCTAGAACCACCAAGACGTAGGAGGACTGGCGCACGGATGTCAGCACGAAGAGGGGAGTTTCATTTCAGTACCCCTCAACACTCTAGCGGCAGCCACTACCCACCAATATATGAAGACCCACAAATGGGTGGACCTTCAGTTCCAGTTTCAGAGGTGAATTCGGCACCTATTGCACCGCCATCACCGGGTTTTGGCAACCCTATCCCTGCTTATACTGCTCCGGCAGCCTACAACCCATACGGACCGCCGGCATACCATAACTATAACTATGCCGAGGCCGACCCATACCGAGTGGCAGCAGACTACAATGCCCTTCACCCAGAAGGACCTTATGGAACACCCTGGGGAGTGGGATACCCAGCTCGTGGGTAGCAAGTACCTGTTCAGCCACCACTACAGTACCAGCCACCACAGTTTTCTCCACCAGAGCAGGAGGATCTCCGTCAAAGACTGGGCAGGGTTGAGCGAGACCTCCAGAGAGAGCGTAAGAAGAATGAGGGATTCATGAGTGGTTTGGCAAGTTTGCTGAAGGGAAAGAAGAAACGGGATCGTTAAATCCCAATATGTATTATTGTATTTCCTTGTTTAAATCAAGTCCCTACGTGGACATTTATTTATTTGTGTATGTAGTCCCTGCGTGGACATCTATCTTTGTACTTAGTCCCTACGAGGACTTGTCTCTATTAGTCCCTGTGTGGACATTTACTTTTGTAAACCGTCCCTGTGAGGACATGTATTATCTGTATAGCTCCTGCGTGGGCAAGTGTTTCTGTGAAGAGTCCCGTTTAGGGCAAAGTGTACTACTTTAAATTTAATGGAATGTAAGTTATAAATTTCATCTTTGCTATGTTATGCATAATTAAAATTATATATGAAATAAATAAATCAAGAATCATTCCTTTTAAATAAGAATCTTAAAGGTATAGCCTAGCCTACATGTCATTATAAGACTTGGCCCAGATGGTAAGACCTGTATAAAAGATTCAAATCCCTGTTAACATCTGAAAACATGTTAACACTCTTGGCAAACATGATTTGTTAAAAATCATACGTGTTATTATTATATAAGGATCTTTTCAAAGATTCCTAACCCAACTAAATGATCTCTGAATCATGGGTTAAATCATCAATAAATATATCAGTTCTTTTTACCATCTATTGGTAATAGAATGCCTACGGGCCCTTCTCATTTTTAGATGAGACAAAAGACAGTAATAGTCTGTGACCCTGTCTGAAAAAAAAAAAAAAAAAGGTAATGAACTTTGTTCAAACCTTCATGCTTTGATTCTCTGAAATCATAGCTTATGATTTAAATTGTCCCTGTGACTAGGCCTTATGTGCTAATAAAACTGTTATTGTTTTAAAATTAGGATAATTTATATTAGAAATCCTAAATAAATGTGAGTAATAAATTAACCATATATGGTCTATGTTTACCATGGTTAATAAAATTGCCATAAAAGACAATTCTATAATAAACTCACCAATAAATTATTGTCGATATGTAACAGTTCAAGCTACATGGCAGACTCAAACGAGGTCAATAGTCACCCAGGGAGAGAGCATGTTAATGCCCGAGTAAATGTAGCGGGTGCAGAATTACAGGCAATGATAGATAATGCCGTAAATCGAGCTATGGATAGACAACTCCATGAATCCAGTGGTACCCGTGCAAGGACCCAATCTGCACCACACTCTAGAACACCCTCCAGGACCCACACTGCCCACAACAATAATTCTCACCACTCATCAAACCAGAGGAGTGCTCCATCCCAAAGAGTCATACGGAATCAAGAACCCCGTAATAAGGGTTGCTCCTATAAGTACTTCGTGTCGTGCAAACCCAGGGATTTCACTGGGGAAAAAGGAGCAGTAGATTGCATGACCTGGTTGGACGAGATGGATACGGTTGTGGATATCAGTGGTTGTGATGATAGGGATATTGTGAAATTCGTGTCTCAGTCTTTTAAGGGGGAAGCATTAGCTTGGTGGAGATCTTTGATCCAAGCTACGCGGAAAGTCCCGTTGTATAATATGACCTGGGAACAGTTCATGGCACTGATCAAGGAAAACTACTGCCCTCAACACGAGGTTGAGAAAATTGAATCTGACTTCTTGTCGCTGGTCATGAGAAACCTAGACTGTCAGGCCTACCTTACCAGTTTTAACACTTTGTCAAGATTGGTTCCATATTTAGTAACCCCGGAACCCAAACGTATAGCTCGTTTTATCGGGGGTTTAGCCCTGAAGATCAAGGCAAGTGTGAAGGCCTCCAGACCAGCTACTTTTCGGTCTGTAGCAGACATATCATTGTCTCTTACCTTGGATGCGGTTAGGCTGAAATCGCAGAGAAACACTGATACAGAAAAGAGGAAGCGTGAGGATGACAACTCACGACGTTCAGACAAGAAGCAGAAGGGAAACAATGACCACAGGAAGGGGTCAGGATTTAGGAAGGATGGTCAGCAGACGGGTGAAAAAACCCAGATGTAAAATCTGCAAGAGGCAGCACTTTGGGAAGTGCAGGTATGAATCGAATTCGAATTCACAATCGAAATCTTTTGCATGTGGGTTGTGCAAGTCCAAGGAACACAAAACTTTGGATTGCAAAAAGATGAAGGATGCGACCTGCTACGGTTGCAATGAAAAGGGGCACATCAAGACCAATTGCCCAAAATACGCTAAGAAGCCTGAAGAGGCTAAGAAGACCAATGCTAGGGTCTTCAGGATGGATGCTAAGGAAGCCGTCAAGGATGACAATGTGATAACAGGTACCTTTCTCGTAAATGATGTTTATGCGAGAGTGTTATTTGATTCAGGCGCTGATAAGTCGTTCGTAGATAATAAGTTTTGTGAATTGTTGAAATTACCTGTTAAGACTTTAAGTGTGCAGTATGAGGTGGAACTAGCAGATGGTACTTTAGAAACCGCCTCAACCTTATTAGATGGGTGTTTCATATCCATTAAGAACCACTTTTTTCCTTTGTCCCTACTTCCTTTAAAACTAGCCGGTTTTGACATAGTTTTGGGTATGGACTGGTTATCTCATAACCAGGCCCAGATTATTTGCAATAAGAAGCAAGTGATGATCAAGACTCCGTCTGGTGAATCACTTACTATCCAGGGAGATACCCAGTACGGGCTGCCTGAGCGAATGTCTACGCTCAAGGACTCCAAGTGTTTGAAAAAGGGTTGTGTCATCTATATGGCACAAGTGATTATTGATGGACCGAAGCCCAAGATTGGGGATATTCCAGTCGTTTCCGAATACCCTGAGGTTTTTCCTGAAGAACTACCTGGTTTGCCACCAGATAGACAAGTAGAATTCAGAATTGACATTATTCCTGGATCAGCACCGGTAGCAAGGGCGCCTTATAGATTGGCACCAACAGAGATGAAGGAATTGAGAACGCAGCTAGATGATTTACTAGCCAAAGGTTTCATCAAACCTAGTTCGTCTCCTTGGGGAGCACCAGTTTTATTTGTCAAGAAGAAGGATGGATCGATGCGTCTGTGCATCGACTACCGTGAGCTTAATAAGGTCACCATCAAGAATAGGTATCCTTTGCCCAGAATTGACGATCTGTTCGATCAACTTCAAGGGGCAAGTTTCTTCTCTAAGATTGACTTGAGGTCAGGCTATCACCAACTGAAGGTTAGAGATGAAGACGTACACAAGACTGCATTTAGGACTCGTTATGGTCATTACGAGTTCCTAGTGATGCCTTTTGGGCTCACTAATGCACCGGCCGCGTTCATGGATCTTATGAATCGCGTTTGCAAGCCGCACTTAGATAAATTCGTCATCGTTTTCATCGATGATATCCTCATCTACTCGAAGAACCAAGCTGACCATGAGAAGCATCTTCACTGCATTTTGGAACTACTTCAAAAAGAAAAGCTCTATGCCAAGTTCTCGAAGTGTGAATTCTGGCTTCGAGCAGTCCAATTTCTTGGGCATGTTGTTAGTGAGCATGGTATCCAAGTAGATCCCGCTAAAGTTGAAGCTGTCATGAATTGGCACGAGCCAAGGACGCCTACAGAAATTCGTAGCTTCCTAGGTTTGGCAGGATACTATAGGCGATTCATTGAAAACTTCTCAAGGATTGCTGCACCCCTGACTTCGCTGACACGTAAGAAGATTAAGTTTGACTGGGGTCCTAAGCAGCAGGAATCCTTCGATATTCTAAAACAGAAGTTAAGCAATGCTCCAGTACTGACATTGCCTGATGGAATCGAGGAGTTTGTAGTTTATTGTGATGCATCACACACCGGGATGGGATGTGTGCTTATGCAGAAAGGCAAAGTCATTGCCTATGCTTCACGCCAGTTAAAGGTGCACGAAAAGAATTACACCACCCATGACTTGGAGTTGGGTGTCGTTGTATTCGCACTAAAACTTTGGAGGCACTACTTATATGGAACCAAATGTGTGATCTATTCTGATCACAAGAGCCTTCAACATCTGTTCAATCAGAAGGACTTGAACATGAGGCAACGCCGCTGGATGGAAACTCTGAATGATTACGATTGTGAAATAAGATACCATCCCGGTAAGGCGAATGTAGTCGCCGATGCCTTGAGTCGAAAGGAGAAGGTGAAACCCATCCGAATCAATGCCAAGCGCATGGAAATAAAGAACAATTTGATTGAAAGGTTGTTAGCTACACAGAAGGAAGCTGTGTTGGAAGCTAACTATCCTAACGAAAAGCTAGGAGTAACTGAGGAGCAGTTATCTCTTAGCAAGGATGGAATTCTTAGATTGAATGGACGAATATGGGTTCCAATTTATGGAGGACTCCGAGATGTTATCCTCCAGGAAGCCCATAGTTCCAAATATTCTGTTCATCTTGGAGCAGATAAGATGTACCAGGATTTAAGGGCAAATTATTGGTGGATAGGCTTGAAGAAGTCTGTAGCTACTTATGTAGCTAAATGCTTGACTTGTGCGCAAGTCAAGGCAGAACATCAAAAACCGTCAGGCTTGCTGCAACAGCCTGAACTTCCCACATGGAAGTAGGAGATGGTGACGATGGATTTCATCACCAAGCTGCCAAAGACAAGGAAAGGCAATGATACTATATGGGTGATCGTTGATAGACTAACTAAGTCAGCCCATTTCTTACCCTTCAAGGAGACTTATAGCTCCGACATGTTAGCCCAGTTATACGTTGATAAGATTGTAGCCTTACATGGCATACCTGTGTCTATTATCTCTGACCGAGATACTAGATACACGTCACATTTTTGGAAAAGCTTCCAACAATCCTTGGGCACACGTTTGAATTTTAGTACGGCTTACCATCCACAGACAGACGGTCAGAGTGAGCGTACCATTCAAACGTTGGAAGACATGCTTCGTGCATGTGTGATTGATTTGGGTGGTAGTTGGGATAACCACCTACCACTAATTGAGTTCTCCTACAACAATAGCTACCACACCAGCATTAAGGCTGCGCCTTTCGAGGCCTTATACGGTAGAAAGTGTAGAACGCCCGTTTGTTGGGCGGAAGTTGGAGATGTCCAATTATCGGGACCAGAGATAGTGTTCGAAACGACGGACAAGATTGTCCAGATACGTGACCGTCTCAAAGCTGCCCGGGATAGGCAGAAGAGCTACGCTGATCCTAAGCGTAAAGCTTTTAACTTCGAGGTAGGTGATAAAGTTCTGCTTAAAGTATCACCCTGGAAAGGAGTGATGCGATTTGGTAAGAAAGGCAAGCTAAGCCCGAGATACATAGGACCTTTCGAGGTTATCGAACGTGTCGGGTCAGTTGCCTATAAACTAAACTTACCAGAAGAGCTCAGTGGAATTCACAATGTATTTCACATCTGCAATCTGAAAAAGTGTTTCGCTGATGAATCACTGATCATACCACATTCGGATGTGCATATAGATGAGAGCTTAAAATTTGTGGAAAAACCATTGTCGATCGAGGATCGACAGGTTAAGAAGCTTCGAAGGAAGCAAGTACCGATTGTGAAAGTCAAAAGGGATGCCCGTAGAGGTCCCGAATATACGTGGGAGGTTGAGTCCACAATGAAAGAAAAATACCCTTATTTGTTTCAATAAATCTCGAGGTCGAGATTTCTTTTAAGGGGGTGAGGATGTAACACCTCGGAAATTTACGTCCTATAAGGTCTTGACACGTGTCATAACCTTTAAACGTGTGAAAGAATACTTTCGAGGGACTAAAGTTGACAAACAATGAAACTATGTAAATATAAGGATTCAAAGTGTCAACAATGAATAAATATACTTTACAATAACCCTACATAATGTTTATAACCTTAAACAAATGGATCATGGATCATACGAAGCGAATTGTGAAAGAAAGTGAGAGATTACAAACTACAGGGGTTAAATGTGTCAACATGTTAAGTTACACCTCTGAGTGACCTTTTAGCAAACCCGAAGCCTTGTAACGATTAATTATGCTCACTAGAATGCACCATAAAAATTTCACCAAGTTTCGTTACCTTATGAGAAAGTTATGATAAAATTCGTGTGTGAGGGTTAGAATCGTCAACATTGAAAATTAGGGCTTTTCGGGTGATCACAAAGTTACCCGAGGACTTAACAAAGATGGTATAAGCCCTAAAGCCCCCATATGTCAATATTAAAGGATGAGAATGCAAGAAACCAAGTGAAAATGACCTTTCGGGGGACTAAGGGCCAAAAGTGCAATAAAAGAAAACATGTTTACCTGATCCGGAGGTCCATGCGGCCCGCGTAAGGATTGCCAATACCTCAGGCGGGCCGCGTCCGACTGCCAGTCGCAGAAAAACCCACAGGTGGCTGTTTCAGCCTTGTAACCGACTTCAATTGCATTTCCTCGATTCTATGGGCTGCCTAAAGTGGTATTTAGGCTATAGAGGGCACATGTTCACATCTTGGATCATCCTAGGCATGCATGGCAACAATCTAAGATGATTAAAGTTGCTATTTAAGGCACATGTTGCAACATGCAACCACACTTCAACTTCTGATCAATTCTGGAACTCCCAAGCTGATACAAGACCTTCTTAATCATCCAATAGTCACTTGTAAGTACCCTTGACCCTTCTAAATTAAGTTATGCTTAGTTTATAGCCTAGAAGTCAAACCGTCGTAACTACGGTTTGACTTAGCGATAAAACACAATTGGTCCAGGGTTTTGTCGAAATAAAAGTTGTTATAAGTTGGTAATTATATGGGTAATAAACCCCTAAAAGGGCACTCACTGATTCCTAATCTAACTAGGTTGTTTGTCGAGTCAACGGTAATTAGAAAAAGTCAACAGAATCATTAAACGCGTAATTAGCGATATAGAAGGTGTGTAACCTGTTTTATTATTCATATAACTTGAAAATAAGTATAATAACTTGTCTAAGCTTGTTTGATTCGACAACTTTCTATTTTGAACCGATTCGGAGCCGAAAGACGCATAGTTTGACTTTCTGCTTTGACTTCAGTTCTGACCCGGTTTTGATAGGTTTAGACATGCCTTAAAGTTCCATTAGGATCTAGTTACATGTGTGTATAACCCTCTGCGTTTATACCACTTGTAACCTTGATTGTCCGACGTTTCCGTTAATTGCTTAAATAGTGACCATAATGCCCTTATGATCATAAAACGAGATTTTTGAAGATATGAAAGAACAATAACCTTTGTTACTGATTATTAAACATGTCCCTAAAATTTCACATCAATCGGAGGTCTAGATTAGGAGTTATGCTTAATGACGTAATTATAACGTTTCTTAGTAATTAAACGGCGTCATTAGCGTAAAACCTATCTAAACCCAATTTTTGACACCAAACCTTTTACCCATTGATGTGATATAATATTTTGGGATTTTTGAAGATTTTTAATTATTTTTAAACTGATCATAAGCTAGGATTATCGTCTTAATTCGGTTAATACCGAATATACCCTCTTCGGCCATAAAATGAGTTTTACAAATCCTTTTGACGTCAATCAAATTGATACTGATTTTAAATAATAAATGAAGTATTTTAAACCTTTTAAATTGATCAGAAAACTCAGAATCCTATTTTAACCCGTTAATCGCTTAACACGACGTTATACGCGTATTAAACGCATAGTTAGGGTTTAAAACTGTTTTGGGCATAATGGAAGGTATCCTACTGATATCACATCATATTTAAGGCATGTTAACTTAGGAAACCTGTTTAGGACTCTTATAATTACCCGTTACGCTTCATACGCGTTCGGTTCGGTTTATGTAACTAGTTTACATAAATTTGCCGAAACGGGTCAAACCTTATCGGTTTTATCTCAAAATCCAGAATGTGTATAATATACCCATATTAAGCAAGTCTTCAAACTTGTCGGGTCTAAATCACATTCTATCCGGTCTTCGTTTAATCGTGCGTACGAACCGTATCTTTAAAACTAACCGGTCTAAGCTTAAGCTTAACTAAAGACCCGTTAGGATTCTAATAGGTTATTATAAACCTTCGTTCCAGATTAGGAGAACCGGTAAAAGATACTTGCACTCGCTGATTTTGATTTATACTTGCTCAGGTAAATACTTTTAACTTATTTCCCTATACGGGCTTGGGGTACGGTATATAAAATACCGCTTGGTCGGGCATTGAATCTTTAATTGTTTTATGGTTAAAGTATTGAGATGTCTCGTTTAATTTGTTTTGTTTGCTTAAAGCCTTTGGGGGGTTAATGACCATGTCCCGGATATCCCTGGCATCATTTTACGAAATGGCCACGACCTTAGCACACAGGTGTAGGCGTACACCTGTCAGTGTCTCATTTAAATAATGTGGTGTGACAGACTGCAATCTTTACGTCCCTATATTCATGGGAAAATGATGACTCGTTCCTTTGCAGATGTCACACTGCTTTGGTCCTTCCAACTGCTGCATCAACCACAGCTTGGAGATTAACTCCATTAATATTGAGGTTTACGTTTGTAGCTTTATTAACTTTCGTCGCCTTAATAGTATTGCAACTGTCGTCTACCTCATCCCAGTTTTCCATACTTGAAACTTGGTACCAATCACCAATATTTAACAATTATTGGTCATCATCCTGATGACCCGACTTAGATTAGCCACGGCATTCATAAACCGTATGGGCTATTCTGTTCTGAACATTCCTAGTGAATGTTATTTGAATGTATATCCATTATATTTAGCCTAGGTCACAAAAGGACCATCAATGGCATTCAAGGTTTGGAGTGAGTCCAATACCTGCTTGACAGGGGACCATAATGTCACAATTGTCTTTGTCACAAGGAGGATTATAAATAGCTCAAAGGCTAGCCTTACATGACTTTGGTTATATATATACATATATGGCGTAGAAGCCTGTCGCGAGGGACGTAGAAAGATATGGCATAAAGTCTAGTCATGAAGGACATAAGTAATCATATGGCGCGAAGGCCTTGTCGTAATGACATTCAGATACGGCACAAATGGCCTTGTCTCCAGGACGTTATAGGATATGGCACTAAGGCCTGTCACCAGGGATATTAACATTTAGTATGTTAACTTGACACGAACGACTAATTATAGCACGGAGGCTTGTTATAGGTGACTTGAAATATAACTTGTGGATTTGTCACAATGAAATCAATTCATAGGCTGCAATCTTATTAGATCAGGAGTTTTAAGGCTTGAACATAGTTCTTCACCTTTGGACAGGGAGTCATAGATTACAACTGTCATCGTCTTGAAAGGCGATTCACTTAACAGAAAGGTAAACCAATTAACATCACTAATGGATGTCTATATATAATTATAGTATCTAATGATATTAGTCATGATCACCTCGATCATATTGACTATTAGGTTTGGGTATAATCCTACCATTTTGAATAGGGGATCATAAAGATCACCACTGTTTTGTCTTATCGGCAATAGAGTATAGTATAGCCCGTAGGCATTTCATCACTAGGGATGTCAATATTATGAATTTATGATCATCATACTGATGATACTAGTCAGGATCGCAATGATCACATGGACTATGGGATTTGAGCGTAGCTCACCCCCTTGGGCAAAGAATCACAAAAGATTACAATTGCCTTGACTTAATTTAACAATATAATATAATATAGCCCTTAGGCAAAACATCATTGGGGATGTTTAAATTTTAATCATCGTACTGATGATTTTAGTCATGATCGCATTGATCATATAGACTATTAGGCTTGAGCACAGCTTGCTACCTTAAATAGGGGATCGTAGAGATCACAATGTTTGTGTCACAATGGACAATATAATATGGCCCATAGGTAGAACATCACTAATGGATGTTTATAATAGGTTCATCCTTTTAGATGATATAAGTCATGATTGCATTAATCATATTGACTATTTGGCTTGGGCATAGCTCGCCACCTCAGACAAGGAATCATAAAGATAACAATGTCAATGTCCCAAATGGACAATATATTATAGCCCGTAGGCAAAACATCACTAAAGGATGTCAAATAATATGATCATCGTATTAGATGATATTAGTCATGATCGCATTGATCATATAGGCTATTATGTTTGGACATAGTCCAACATTTTAGACAGGAGGTCAAAGACCACCACTGTCGTTGTCTTATCGGACAACAAGCTTAGCCCGTAGGCACTTCATCACTAACGGATGTTTATAATATGATCATCTTATAGGATGATATAAGCCATGATTCCTAAATCACTAGGCTAGATAAGGGAATTGGAAGAATCCAATATCAGGATGACTGTTGTGATTTTCTCGAATCACATTTGTCAAGAGTGCTAACACGTTCCTAAGTGTTAACAAGGATCTGAATCCCTTGAGTAGGTTTCACCATCTTGGCCGCGTAGGCTAGGTTTCACCTTTAAGATTCTTTTTAAAATGCATACTGACAGGGAAGGAAGGATATTTATTTTATTCAGGATTTTTATCATAAATCCTAATTCATAAGTTAATAATAGCACAAATGGTCTAGTCGCGTAGACAAGTTAAATTTATAAGCCATGATTTCAGAGAATCGCGACATTAAGGTTTGAATCAAAGTTTATTACCTTTTCCTGACAGGGAGCTATAGGCTACCACTGTCTTTAGTCTCAGAGGACATTAACTATAGCCCGTAGGTACTTCCCTTCTAAGGGATGTTTATTACGGAATTGCCTCTTAGGGAAAATTCATTAGCCATGGTAAACAGAGACCATATTTGGTTAATTTATTAATCATTTATGTTTAGGATTTCTATTATAATTTATCCTAATTATAAAACATTAATAGTTTTATTAGTGGCACCCAAGGCCTGGTCACATGGACATTTATAAATTTTTAAGCTTATGATTTCAGAGAATCAAAGCAACAATAACAGCTTTATTTAATAGCACAAAAGGCCTAGTCACAAGGACAATTATAAATTATATGCTAGGATTTCAGAGAATCAAAGCATGAAAGTATGTTGGCACAATAGGCCTAGTCACAAGGACAATTATAAATTATATGCTAGGATTTCAGAGAATCAAAGCATTCGAGGTTTGAACCTAGTTCATTACCTTTATCTGACAGGGAGTCATTGCTACCACTGTCTTTTGGCTCATATGGAAATGAGCAGGGCCCGTAGGCATTATGTTACCACGTATGGTTTAAAATATGATCATCTTAATTAATGATGTAAACCCAGGATTCAGAGATCATTAAACTGGGTTAGGAATCTTTTGAAGAATCCTATATAAAAATGACGTGTGTGATTTTTAATCAATCACGTCTGCCAGGAGTGTTAACAAGTTTTCAGATTTTAACAGTGATTCGAATCTTTTAAACAGGTCTTACCATCTTGGCCAGGTCTTTATAATGACACTCAGGCTAGGTTTCACTCTTAAGATTCTTTTAACATTTAACGCAGAGCAGTCCTAAATTGAAATGTTAATAAGGATCTGAATCGAAATTGAGGAACTGCCATCTTGGCCGGTCTTAATATGACCCGAAGCTAGGTCTTGTCCTTTTTAGATTTTTGCCATTTTATTATAATGGTAGATCTTGCAAAAGGAAATGTTATTTTCCATTTATTTAATATTTCTTGTTTAGAATGAAAGTTTAAACTTAATCATTCCACTATATAAAAATAAAAGTATAAAGTTGCCCTAAGCGGGACTTGAAAGGAATGATGTTGTCCTCGTAGGGACTGAAAGATAATTGTGTCCTTATAAGGACTTATTAAGGAAACGATCTTCAGCAAGAGGAGTTTCTTCTTTATTTATTTCCGAGTGTCCTCTCCTTAGATGCTCGTTTCATTCTAGCCGTGTTACGAAGCTCAGCATTTCAAGGCTCCGGGTGTGGAGAACTCCTATTACGGCTTCTTCGCTTGGCGACGTATCCAATAAAAATTTGGAAGTAAAAATTTATAGATTAGGATTGAGAACATTCCTAAGTTAAGTCTAGACTCAGAAGGTCAAGGAATGTGCTACTGTGTCATTGAGATTAAACACCAAAAAGCTAGTGTTTAATTCACTCAATGTTGGCTCTGATACCAACCTGTCACACCCCAAATTTCCACGTATTACCGGTGGGCCCGGTAGGGGAGTAACGTGACGTGGTTGGCAACATCATAGTCAAACAACACAATATATAAATGCACAGCGGAAGCAAAAGGATAATTATATTACAATCCGAAATATTGTAACATCCCAGTATTACAACGGAAGTAAAGGATCCACAGGCGGATCGAAAATAAAATGGAAACAATAGTTCAACAGACTTTAGGCATCTAAGCTTGCGAGACTCTTTAATGATGCTAGGAGTAGCCAGCCGATTCCGATTAGTACCTGCACTTAGCCTTTTTGGAAAATACGTCAGTTTACACTGGTAAATACAATCAACCGACTCATTTTGAAAAGAGTTTAAGAAAATGCATTTAAGGCACAAGGCACAAATAATATTTTATAACTTGGGATAATTATTTGAATATAATGCTTGTAAAGGATTTACATGTTACTTATGCGTTCAGTAGCCCGGATCGAGCCGGGTTAAAGATCAATAGACACACCACATTATGTATATGAGACACTGACAGGTGTACGCCTACACCTGTGTGCTAAGGTCGTGGCCATTTCGTAAAATGATGCCAGGGATATCCGGGACACGGTCATTAACCCCCCAAAGGCTTTAAGCAAACAAAACAAATTAAACGAAACATCTCAATACTTTAACCATCATACAATTAAAGATTCAATGTCCGACCAAGCGGTATTTTATATACCGTACCCCAAGCCCGTATAGGGAAAATAAGTTAAAAGTATTTACCTGAGCTAAATATAAATTCAATCCCAGCCGTATCAAATCAGCAAGTACAGATAGCTTTTACTGGGCTCCTAAATCTGGAACGAAGGTTTATAATAACCTATTAGAATCCTAACGGGTCTTTAGTTAAGCTTAAGCTTAGACCGGCTAGTTTCAAAGATACGGTTCGTACGCACGATTAAGCGATGACCGGATAGAATGTGATTTAGACCCTACAAGTTCAGAGACTTGTTTAATATGGGTATTTCATGAACACTCTGGATTTTGAGATAAAACCGATAAGGTTTGACCCGTTTAGGCTAGTTTTTGTAAACTAGTTACATAAACCGAACCGAACGCGTAATAAGCGTAACGGGTAGTAATGAGAGCCATTTACAGGTTTCCTAAGTTAATATGCTTCATATATGTTGTGACATCAGTAAGATGTCTTTTATTATGCCCGAAACGAATTTAAACACAAACTATGCCCCGTAGGGGTAGTTTGGTCATTTTCAAGTTTATAAAAGAGTTTAAGTATTAACCTGAGTTACAGGTCTGATGTAATCAGCAAAAATACTCCATTTAATAAATTATAATAGTAGGGTAAAGTATATATGTGAAATTTATCTATTATAACCAAACTATGCCCCGTAGGGGTATTTTGATAATTTCACATAAGCCGAAAAGCTCAAAACTGAAGTCTGAGTTTATCAACCTTTCCTTACTGTTAAAATATTATAATTTTCCTCAAATATCAGTAGGTATCACCCTTGGTATGTTTAAAATACTCTTAGTACATACTATGCGTTAAAAACGCTTAATTAGGCGATTAAAAGCCGTTTACGGGTTCGATACATAAAGCTGGTATTTTTACCATTCCAGAATGCTTAAAATAAATTATTTATCATTTAAGATCAGTAGCAAAAGGTTTGGAGTCGTTTAGATATGTAAAACCCATTTTATGGCCCGTAAGGGCAAAACCGACAAGTACCGGGTTAAGCCTACGACTATGAGTTATGCTCAGCCTAAAATTAATTAAAAATCTTCAAAAATCCCAAAATAATATATTACATCTGTGGGTAAAGAGTTTAGTATCAAAAAGTATGTTTAAATAGGCTATACGCTAAATACGCCGTTTAATTAACATAAAGCTTTCAATTTACGCTAATGAGTATAACTCTCAAACTACACCTCAAACTGATGTCAAACTTTGGGTACAAGTTTATATATCAGTGATTAAGGTTTTTACTCTTTTACATTTCCAAAAATCACGTTTTATGGTGAAAAGGGCATTATGGGCAATTAACGGAATCATGCGTATTAATTGGTTAACTAATGAACCATGGTGTATAATCACAGAGGATTATACTAGCATGTAACCTGGTCCAAATAGAGCTCTAAGGTATTTCGAAATCATACCAAAACGGGTCAGAACTGAAGTCAAAGCAAAAGTCAAAGCTTTGCGACTTTCGGTTCCGAACCGGTTCTAAACAGTAAATTGTCGTGTTGAACATGTTTAGACACGTTCTTACACTAATTACCAAGTTATATTAATGATCAAACAGGTTGTATGTGTTCTACATTGCTAATTATGCATAAATTAGAATTTAATTATCATGTTGACTTTTTATTAACAAGTTTGACCCGACATTTGACCTAGTTAAAGTGGGAATCAGATGGTGCCCTTTTAAGGGTTTAATGCCCACATAATATAACAAAATTTGCATCAATAAAATTTTACCGAGCCTCGTGTTGACTGCGTTGACCAGCAGTTGACCACGTTTGACCGATGTTGACCAGGTTTGACCGAACCCAAAACTGAACCGAGGCACTAAAATGACCCAACTTCCCCTTGACCAGTTTTGACCACGTTTGACCTGTTGACCATGTTGAACCGAGCCCGAGAGCGTCCCGAACTTAAATTTTTCACCCGAGTCGAAAGTGGTTCGATGGACTCTACAGGTCACTAGGAGCCCAAAAATATATTTTTCGTCGAAAACTGACGGCTGGAACTCGCCAGAACCATGTCAGAAGTCGAGCCCGAGAGCGTCCCGAACTTAAATTTTTCACCTGAGTCGAAAGTGGTTCGATGGACTCTACAGGTCACTAGGAGCCCAAAAATATATTTTTCGTCGAAAACTGACGGCTGGAACTCGCCAGAACCATGTCAGAAGTCGAGATTTCGCCGGAGAATAAAATTTCTTGAAAGTGTGCAGAAATGCTCCTAAAGTCCCGATCGAAGCATCTGCAAAGTCAAAAGTTCAAAAAGGGCTCGCCGGAATTTGACCGGAATGTCTCCGGAGTTGCCATAGAGCTCAAACCGCTAAGAATTAGCTAAAACTAACCTCACCACGCGATCCGGAACGTCGGATATAGTCGAAAAAGTGTACTCTTGGCCGGAAAACGGCCGCCGGAAAAGTCGCCGGCCGCCGGAACTTCGCCGGAAAAGTCGCCGGACTTGTTTCTAGAGAGAGAGAGAGTAGAGAGAGTTTTAGAGAGAGAAAGAGATGGTGAAAATGATTTTTATTTTTATTTTTATTTTTTTTATCATTTATATAGTGGAGGTTTTGTGGGCTTGGGCCCAAGGCCCACAAGCCCGTCTTCGCACCCGAACATCATGGAAGCATCGTAGAGCATAATATTAATACTAAAATACACAAAGTAGGATCGGTAGTCGATGTTTGCGTGTTCGTTCGTCGGTTGCGTAAAAATCGCGAGAAATTAAATCGTTGACGTTTTTAACCCCTCGTATACGAATATTGCCATAACTTTCTCATACCTTAACGAAACCTTGTGAAATTTTTATCACACATTCTTGTGAGTATAATTAAGCATTACAAAGCTTCGGGTTCGCTAAAAGGTCACTCAGAGGTATACCTTTAAACATGTTGACACATTTAACCCCTGTAGTTTGTAATTCCTCACTTTCTTTCACAATTGGCTTCGTACGATCCATGATTTATTCGGTTGAGGTTATGAACATCATGTAGGGTTACTATAAAGTATATTTATCCCTTGTTGACATTTTGAACCCTTATTTTCACATACTTTCCATGTTTGTCAACTTTAGTCCCTCTAAATATAATTTCACACGTTCAAGCTTATGACACGTGTCAATACATTATAGGACGTGAATTTTCGAGGTGTTACATCCTCACCCCCTTAAAAGAAATATCGACCTCGAGATTTGCACTTTCCATATTTAGCAAGTCTTGTTCGTGTTTCTATTTTTGGAAGTCTTGTGTTCTTGTAATCGTTCTTTCTTTGCAATCGTTCTAAAATCCGAGACTTGGATCATAAATAAAAATCATATTTTGTTAAATACATGATATACATACTTTATACATGCTCATACATTCGAATTCGTGAAACAATTGATGCTTACTTGTAATTCTTGGAAACTATGTGCTAAACTTGCAAATATGTGAAACTTATGCATAAAACATGTTTCGATCGTAGACGATACTTAAATACGACCTTCATACACTTAATTATATTTGGTTTATGTTCCTCATACTTAAATTTATCTTATACTATGCTTTTGTGGCAAATATAGTCCCTAAAAGTCCTTAAAACCCTAAAACAACAAACTTTGGGGGCCAAATTGTAATAAATGAAACTTAAACCCGGATCAGAAAAGTCCAGGCGGCCCGCGAAGCGCCCCCCTGCCCAACTACGCGCCCCGCGTAGATGTTGAATCCGCAATTTTACATCTCCAGCTACGGGATTAGGCACTTTAGTGTGTTAGTTGGATTGTTATTTGTGTTTCTTGCATTTATGACTCACAATCCCTAACCACAACTCATCCCCTATAAATCCCACACTAATCCAAGCCCTAATCACTTTACAAACTCCTCTAAACCTCTCTCAATCACTCAAAATCGCAGTTGGAAGTTCAAGTTCGAGCAGAATCATCAAGCTCCACTAAAGTGAGCATAACTTCTTCATTTCTTATCCTTTTGAGCTCATTCTTTTTCCAGAACACTTGGATCGACCTTAGCTTCGATTCCATGGGTATTTCACAGTGAATAAGTCCCTGGAACTCCGGAAAATAGGCTCCAAATTCATTATTCGTTTTGTTTTGAATCAAACTTTGTTTATACTTGTTTAAACTTGAGTCTAACTCACTCAAACCCACGTCCTTATGCTTATAACCACTTCTATGTTTAGTTAAGCTTAAAAACGGGGCTGAGACATACAAAATCAGAGTTAAACCTCATATACTTTCTGTTTGTTTAGGGTTTTTAACCTACAAGTGATGTTCAAGCTTCAAGCTTGATGAAGGTGTGATTATGGACTAACTTGGGTTGTCCAACAAAGAATCCCCACATTACTTGATGATTTCTCATAGTGTAGTTGTTGTTATTCTTGTATTAACATTAGTTCATGACCCTCCTTGTATGTTTTTATATCAAGTGTAGTGGTGAACCATAAGAGGTACCAAAATGGAAGCTTGTTCTTCCTACCTCCTACATGATTTCCATGATACTAGAGGTACCTAAATGAAGATCTAATCTTCTACCTCCTACTTGACTATTAGACATAATAATACATATAATACTTATACATATATATACTATTCGAACCCTTGACGGTGAACTTGTGTTCATTCGTCAAAATATTAGAATAACATCATCTAAGGCATAAGACTTGTTACGATTCTAATGAGTATATTACTCATGAAAACATTAACCCTTGAGGTTCCATAGTGTCAAAAACAAGTACTTGTGTTAAAGGATGAATACTTTCATATACATATGTTCTTATGTTTTTAAATTCCTAATCCTTGACTCTTCCGTCTTCCCCAAAACTCTCACACTTTGTTTCTTCGTGTAAAAGGACACGGTGTTCCAACCTCCTAATCAAACCAACACTCTCGCGGATTTACCAAGTAGAAGACTTGCAAAACCGTGAGTACACTCGACCCATTTACATTTTAAACCACTTTTGGGTTGTAACATGTTAACATACAAAATTACACTTTCACACACTTAAACATGCTTTACGAACTCAATCCGTTATACATGCTACTTGTTTACTTAGGTTCATGCTAGATTATACATGCTTTATGCCATTACCATGCTAAACCCTCAACTTAACATATATAGCGCTATAGGAGTAGCACACCACCCGTCGGGGTCTTGTTAAGTCATTATACTAAAACGGTCTCGTTACTTTTGTGGCGAGGGATGCTAAATACTAGTGGACACTTGGGTTAGTCGTGATGTTATGCATGCTAGTTACCTTGTTTACAAATTGCCATGTGGATTTGAGTAAAATGCTTTTATACTTATGCTATACTTATTCAAACCTTGTGTACTCGCCTTTGCTTTTGTATTGAACTTTATTTTAAACATGTTACAGGTTAAGGAGGATGATGCTATGAAACGAAGTAGCATTGATGCCTAGATACACATTTAGACGTCTTAGGTTTAAATTGTTGTATCAAATTTTGTCTTGTTATGTTATGTTATGTTATGAACATGTTGTTATTTGAGATTTCTATATAATGTTGACAATTTGACTTATGAAATGAAAATGGTTGATTTAAGTATTTTCACAAATAGTGTTATGAAGTCTCTTGCAATCTATTTCGTCTCATCCCGATGATTCCGCCATCGGTTGGGGTGTGACAGATATAATACTTAACAATGTTTTTTACTACACTATGCAATTCGATACGATAGGATACAATATTATATTATATGTATAGGCATATACGAGATTTATACTACACTATATGATACGATATTACATCTATAGGCCTATACGAGACATATATTATACTATACGATATAATACTTAACAATGTTTTTTATTTACCTATTTTTAAAAATACTTATTATAAAAGTTTGCTAAAACGATAAATAATATATAACAATGTTTCTTAATAAAAAAACCACCATTTATATACGTTGCGTATAGGGCTATACGCGGCGTATATTATCATACTCAGTAAATCCCACCAATAGCAAAGCAAAGGTAGGGTCTGAGGAGAGTAAGATGTAGACATTTTTACCTCTACCCCGTAGGAATAGAGAGGCTGCTTCCAGTGAGACCCCCAGTTCAATAGTAGTTTTGCATCAGGCCTTGAACGTAAGGCATATAACACTCAGCAATCGGGAGTCAGGACAAAGACCGATTAGTGCATGTACCCTTATATACGCGGCGTATATAAATAGACAAATTCCCACATTATATTAGAGATTCTCTTGGAAATTGAAAAAGGTGGCTATATATCGCGTATAAACCTATACGCGGCGTATATAAAGCTAGGGTTTGGTGTGCAAATATGTACACCCTTTTAAAACCGCGGGTGTGATGAACGTTTGCTAACTGAAGCATGGGATTGATATGACCCTGAAAGGGTAGCAGAAACAATATTATTCTCTTGACTAGTAGTTGTTGACAGAAGAGTAGTATGGTCCTTAACATAGAACGTGATTGTTTGTATGTATGACTTGTCAAGATATGAGTGTGTAATATGATTAGAAAAAAATCATTAATATAATATGGATGACATTAACTATAATACCATGTGTAGTGAGGGAACTGACATAATGCCTATCTCTTGGACATGAAGTAATATGTGGTATATGAAGTATTATTGGGGTGAAGTTAAAAGGGTGTATTGGAGATTTGTAAAGATGTAGGGAAATCTGATTTTTAATTTTTTTAAGTTAAAAAGAGATGTCATAGAGAATTGCGAAAATATAGGAGAATCTGATTGGATACAAGTAGTTTTTTCTCTATCGTAGGCTAGGGTTCCGCCGGGAGTGCTCGACGAAGAAACCATCACCGGATTAGATTGTGAGGTTTAATCGGATTACTAATGGAGTATCCTTTGATCTAACCTTTCAAGCTAATAGGGTTTTGACTATTCCATTCGCCTCTTGGGTAACCTTAGTATTATTAAGCTATGAGTGAGAAAGATGATGGCGGCAGCTGGAAGGACGTCCCAACGAAAAAGAACCAGAGATCAAAAGGGAAATCAGGGGATAGGAACCACGGTGGCAATGTAACGAAGTTTTTTGTCTCTAATCTCCCTAATGGTTGCAAACCCTGGGATGTATCTGAGTTTGTCAAGGTATTCGGGGAGGTGGCCGGGGTGTATATTGCCCGGAAAAAAGATAAAGAAGGAAAGAAATTTGGCTTTATCAGTTTTAGGAACGTGGTTGATGTTTCTGAGATGGAGCGGGCACTTAATGGCACCAAAATGGGGGGATTCAAGCTCAAGGTTAATCTAGCAAAATTTGCCATGGAAAACGTTGGTATGCATGGAGCCGGCAATGAGAAGGAGAAGGGCAAAGCGAAGGAGCAGGTGATGCCGCAGCAGGATTTCTCGTTTCAGAACCATGCACACGTCAACAATGGAGGAAGGAAACTGTTCAGTGAACTCTTCTCTAAACCTAAGGTAGGTCAGGAGGCTTCCAGTTCTCAGGGAGTGACGAAAGGGGGGTCATGCTCCATCCCTGACGAAACATTGGCGTTTAAAGGTTTTCTTGGCAAAGCCTTAGTGGGGAGGTGTAAGGACTTAGCTACTTTAAGATCGCTCAATATGGTTTTGGCCGAAGTTAGGGTACAGGGTGTTTCCTTGAGTTACCTCGGTGGACTTTCCATGTTGTTAAAGTTTGAAGACGAAAATGATTGTAATAATTTCTTGATAAATCACGCTGTGTGGGACAAGTGGTTTTTCACCCTTGACAATTGGAATGGTCAGTCGTTCCCATTCGAAAGGTTGGCATGGGTGAGAATTCTAGGCGTCCCTATTCATTTGACGGATAACAACGTGTTTGATTCCATAGCTGGGATGTTTGGGAAAATCATTCATGGATCGAATGTGTCGGCAGAAGACGGTAACCTCTCGTTTTGTTGGATCGGTATTCTGGTAGGTGAAGGTGACCGGATTCACGATTATGTTACGTTAAGCTGGAAGAACAAACTTTACAGGGTATGGATTGAAGAGGAGATAGGGGAGTGGGCTCCTGACAGTGTGGGAAAAGTCGAGTGCCCTTCGAATGTAACTGTTGCTGACGTGGACTTGGTAGAGAAGGGAGAAGGTGCCGGACTAGAGATCAGGGCACCGGAGCTGCAGGATCCGGTAACAGAAGATGAACAGGTTCCTACGGCTAATAATTGCTGCGGCTTGGGGGATTCCAATGAGCAGGCCGATGGGGACGTTCTGGTTCCCAAGTCTCTTGGAACTACAAATATTAGGAACCATCTTTTGGATAGCTGTCATAACATGGCACGTGACAAGGAGGTCTATTTTTTTAGATCTGCTGAAAATTCCAAAAAGAGGCCCAATTTTAAAGGGCCCAGGGTTAGGCCCAAGTGTAAATCTAAAACTCAACCAGATAGAGATAGTCCAAGCTCGGAAGGGAGGCCCAAAAAAAGAAGCAGGGACGACGGCGATTTTACTTTTGACCTGAACATTAGAGCAGAAGACTCTGTTCCAGATTCGGATCCGAGGTTATCTCATTCAGATGTTGATCAATCTGTGGGAAGCCTTCCGACAAAGAGTCCCGGTGAGAGCAGTGAGCCCAACTCGAAGGTATCTGCGTCTGACAGTGACCGAGAAGAAATTGTCAAAGATTCCTTTGAGGTACAGAACGATGTGGAGTTTAATGCGACGATTGAGGTAGGGAAGATAGTTGGAGTGGAGTTGTACAATCATGAAGATCTGGTCAGGAAGGTGATCTTAGATGAAGGTATTAATGGGGTTGATAAATGAATTTTCTTTCTTTTAACATTAGGGGAATTTTGGGGGAGTGCAAAGCAGCTTGGCTTAGAAATATTTTGGTTTCAAACAAAATTAATGTTCTGGCTTTACAAGAAACAAAGGTGGATTCGGTGTCGAATTCGGTGATTTCGAAGTTTTGGGGGAATCGGCAATTTGAGTCTGCTGTCTCGGCGTCGGTAGGCTTGTCAGGGGGTCTGTTATGGATTTGGGATCCTAATGTTTTGAAGGTTGACTCTGTTTCGCAGAATAGACATTACTTGGTCATCAAAGGATCGGTGAAAGGAAGTGGTGAATTAATCAACCTGATTAATGTTTACGCCCCTCAAACTACTGCTGCCAAACTGGAGTTGTGGAACGAGTTATCAGATGTTATTATCTCCTCTGAAGGGCAGTGGATCGTTGTCGGCGATTTCAATGCCGTTAGGTCGCAGGAGGAAAGGAAGCGATCCAAGTTTAAACCGGTATGTTCCGCGAATTTCAACAGTTTTATTTTTGATAACGGGCTGCGTGAATACCCGATGCAGGGGAGGAAATTCACGTGTGTAAGGGATTCTGGTAGAAAGTTGAGCAAACTGGATCGGTTTTTGGTCTGTTCCAATTTTTTCAATAAGTGGCCTTCGGCGTGCGTGCGGGCCCTGCAATGTCGATACTCTGACCACTGTCCGATTATTTTAGAGCTGGCTGATTTGAACTTCGGTCCCCGTCCTTTTCGGGTCTTCAGCTCTTGGATTGGAAAACCCGGTTTCGAGGAATGTGTTAAGGAGGCGGTGGACGATTTCGCCATTTTCGATCCCCCGGACTCTTGTCTTTCTGCTAAGTTCTCTAGAATTAAATCTGCCATTAAAAGTTGGAGAGACGAATTTCTGGCCAAGGAAAAGGAAGCTGAAAATCTAGCGCTATCGGAGTTGGAGCTTGATTTAGAATCTAGAGACCTCTCGGAAGAAGAAGAGTGGATTATGGCCGAAAATAGAAAAATTCTAACAGAAGTTTGAAAGAAAGATGTTGGATTGTAAACAAAGAGCGCGTGTTAAATGGGCAGTCGGAGGTGACGAGAACTCTAGTTACTTTCACGCTCTGATTAATAACAGGAAAGCGTTAAACAGTATTCATGGTCTTAACATTGAAGGGGAATGGTGCAACAAGCCGGTCAGGATTAAAAAGCAGGTTTTCTCTTTTTTTCCGAGATAAGTTTAAGGAATCTATTCCGGTTAGACCCAAGCTTTTATGTCATGGGATAAAATGTATTTCGGAAGAAGAGAGAAGCACGTTGATTGAACCTTTTGGGGACCTAGAAATTAAAAACGTTGTTTTTGAGTGCGGAGACGATAGGTCCCCAGGGCCCGATGGTTTTAACTTTCGTTTTATCAAGCATTTTTGGGAGCTCTTTAAAGAAGATTTTCGTAGAATCTTTTCTTGGTTTCATTGCAAGGGAGAGGTTAGCGGAGATAGTGGGGCTTCCTATATCACTCTTATCCCCAAGATTAGGGACCCAGTTGACCTGAATAATTACAGGCCAATTAATCTGGTGGGAGTCATAACCAAAGTGATTTCCAAAGTGTTGGCTAATCGTTTGAGGAAAGTTCTAGACGGTGTTATCTCTGAAGCTCAATCGGCTTTCCTTAAAGGTAGATATATATTGGATGGTCCGCTTGTAGTCAATGAACTTTTGTCTTGGATGAATAAGAAGAAATCGAAAGCTTTTCTTCTTAAGATAGATTTCGAGAAGGCCTATGATAATGTGAATTGGAGGTTCGTGATCGAGATTCTTACTCAAATGGGTTTCCCCTCTTTATGGTGTAATTGGATATCGGGTATCCTATCTTCGGCTAGCTCGTCGGTTTTGGTCAATGGGGCTCCCACGTTCAAATTTAAGTATGAGAAAGGTATGAGACAAGGGGATCCGTTATCTCCTTTTCTTTTCTTAGTAGTTATGGAGGCCCTTTCATGTATGATCTATCGGGCTAAGGATGCGGGGCTCATCAAAGGTATTAAGACTCCTAACAGTGGCCCGGTCATTACCCATCTTTTGTACGCGGATGACGCCATTGTGTTGGGAGAATGGTCTAGAAGTGATGTGGTCAACATTGTGAGAATCCTCCGATGCTTTTACATATGCTCGGGTCTCAAAATCAACTTGGATAAGTCTAATTTATTTGGCATTGGGGTGGATTTGGAAGAGATCGGAAACATGGCCAATGAAGTTGGTTGTAAGCCGGATGCGCCCCCGTTCAAGTACCTCGGTTTAAGAGTTGGAGCTAATATGAAGCGAATTTCCTATTGGCAACCGGTGATTGATACGTTCCGTTCTAGGCTTGCTAAATGGAAGTCCCATCTCCTTTCAATCGGAGGAAGGATTGTTATCATCAAATCGGTCATGGAAAGTCTTCCATGTTATTATTTCTCGCTTTACCAAGCCCCTAAGAAGGTAATTTCGGAGATGGAATCTTTGATTAAAATTTTTTTATGGGGAGGCTCCGACGAAGATAAAAAGGATGCATTGGGTGGCTTGGGACCGGATTTCGAGTCCTAAGAAAGACGGGGGGTTAGGCTTGAGTAAGCTTTCGGATGTGAATATTTCCTTCCTCGCCAAGTGGGGGTGGAGATATAAAAAGGAAAGTGATAACCTTTGGAGAAAAATCATTGACGCTCTTCATTTTAGTCGGGTTGGATGGGAATGTGTCCCTTTTAAAAAGACTCTTAGCGGTGTGTGGAACAACTTAGCAAAAAATTTTATTAATACGAAGATCGGAGGGGTTCCGTTGAGGAATCTTTTGAAAGGGGAAGTCGGACGAGGCACCGATATATCTTTTTGGCTGGATTCGTGGGTGTCGGATGAACCGCTCAAGAATAAATTCCCTGAGCTTTTCAGAATGGAATCAAAAAAAAAATGTGTTGTGGCGGACAGGCTGCTTCCTTCGGGTTCAGGTTGTGTGTCGCAGTGGGAGTGGAAAGAAGCACTGACAGACCCGAGTTTGGCTTCTTCTTTTCAACATCTTTTGTCGATTTTGGCTTCCTGCCAGTTGACCGATGCTGCTGATAACTGGAGGTGGAGACTCGCTGATGATGGTGTGTTCTCAGTTAAGGCAGTTAAAAGGAGCATTCAAAAGGACCGTTTGCTGGACAACAGGTACGTGATGGAGTGGAGTAAGTGGGTTCCGGCCAAATGTAACGTGCATGCTTGGAGGATGGAGCTGGAAAAAATTCCGACTTTCGAAGCTCTAAAAAAAAGGAATATTCAGGTCGGTGATGGAATTTGTCGGTTATGCTCGGATGTCGAAGAAAACGCAGAACACGTTTTTATTGGCTGTTTTGTTGCTGCTAATGTTTGGATCGGTATTAGCAGATGGTGTAAAATCCCGGGCATTTTTGCGTTCTCGCTTAAAGATCTCCTTGACGTCCACAAGACCATTAGCGGTTCGGAAAGAAAGAAAGACGCGGTCCATGGCATCATTATTATTACGTGTTGGAGCATTTGGAGAGCCCGGAACAGGCTTATTTTTTCTAATCGTCCGATTAAGATTGATTGTATTATTAGTGAGATAAAAGCTTTGGGCTATTTGTGGTTTTCTAGTAGGTCAAAACACAAGGGGATAGGTTGGGAAGTTTGGTCTTCTTTTGTAAATATGTAAGTATATAGTCGGTTGTCTGGTGTCCGTTTTGTGGTCGGCCTGGTTTGGGCCGGCTGGTTTTCTATTGAAGTTTAAGTTTCAAAAAAAAAAAAAAGTAACAACTTTTAAAAAATAATTAGAAAAATTAACTTCATTATTTTTCTATAATTAATAGTTAATATTAAATAAATAGAAAGTATT